>JANHGN010014886.1:0-19318 GCA_024605025.1 Megaceryle maxima | reverse complement strand
CTGTATCCAAGTGGAGACCAGTGACAAGTGGAGTCCCTCAAGGATCAGTACTGGGACCAGTCTTGTTTAACATCTTTTGTCAGCGACGTGGACAGTGGTATTGAGTGCACCCTCAGCAAGTTTGCCGACGACACCAAGCTGTGTGGGGTGGCTGACACACTGGTACCTCCCATCCAGCGGGACCTTGACAGGCTGGAGAGGTGAGCCTATGCCAACCTCATGAAGTTCAACATACAAGGTTGCATTTGGGTCAGAGCAATCCTAAGCACCAATATAGGCTGGGCAGTGACTGGCTCAAGAGCAGCCCTGAAGAAAAGGACTTGGGTATACTGGTGGATGAGAAACTTAACATGAGCCATCAGTGTGCTCTTGCAGCCCAGAAGGCCAGTCGTATCCTGGGCTTATCAAGAGAAGTGTAGCCAGAAGGTCGAGGGACGTGACCATCATCTATCTACCTGGTTATGTCCTCATAAAAGGCTATCAGGTTGGTCAACCATGACTTCCCCTTGTTGAAGCCATGCTGACTGCCCCTAATGACCCTCTTATCCTTGATATGCCTAGGGACATCACCAAAGATAAGTTGTTCCATCACCTTTCAGGGATGGAGGTGAGGCTGACCAGTCTATAGTTACCTGGGTCCTCCTTCTTGCCCTTTTTGAAGGCTGGAGTGACATTTGCTTTCCTCCAGTCCTCAGGCACCTCTCCTGTTCCATGACTTACCATAGGTGATGGAGAGTGGCCTAGCAATGACTTCCACTAGCTCCCTCAGCACCCTCAGGTTCATCCCATCAGGACCCATGGATTTATGGATTTATGGATGTCTAGATTGCTTAATTGGTCCCTAACCCAGTCCTTATCAACCAAAGCAAACTCCTCCTTTCTTCTGACTTCCTCTGGGGCCTCAGGGGTCTGGGGCTCCTCAGGACAGTCTCCAGCAATATAGACAGAGGCAAGTAAGACATCCAGTAACTCTGCCTTCTTTTTATCCTGTCACCAGGGCACCCACCTCATTCATCAGTGGGCCTACATTGCCTCTAGTGTTAGTTTTATCTGCAGTGTATTCGAAGAAGCCCTTTCTGTTGTCCTTGACCTCTCTTGCAGGTTTAATTCCAAGGAGGCCTTAGCTTTCCTAGTTGCCTCCCTACATCCTCTGACAAGTATTATATTCCTTCCAAGTGGCCAGCCCCACATTCAGATAACGTGCAGAGGATGAGGGAATTTAATGTTATGGTCAAATTAATATTTAATCATGTGCATTTAATCTATATTGAATAGACAATAGACTAATAGCTTAGTCATTCTCCTGCCCTATCATATTCAAATTTTTGACTGCAGTCAGAAAAGGGACTTAAGCTTGTATTTACACAACCAAAATAAATATTCCACTAGGCAGGATATTCTGCTAGTCAGGATATTCTGTATGTCTTTTTGGTTTGGATGCTTTTGTGTGGTGTTTTTTTTTGTTTTTGTTTTGTTTTGTTTTGTTTTGGGTTTTTTGTTTGGTTTTTTTGTTTGTTTGTTTTGGTTTGTTTTGTTTGGGTTTTTTGTTTTCTTTTTTGGGTTTTTTTGTTTGTTTGGTTGGTTGGTTGGTTTTTTTGTTGTTGTATTTTTTTCCTTTTAAAGGGGAGGTATTGCACAGCTTCCAAAATTATGAGAATGTGTAATAAGGGAAGAAGTGATGCTGAGAAAAAAGAACTTCATTCAGACAGTAAGGCAAGCACAGTCATCAGAGAGTCACAAAGTACTTTAATCAAATTACAGTAACTAATTTGTCTTACTCATCCATTGGGGATGTCTGGTAAAGGCATATCAGCATATACATATCAGTGTCTGGGGTCTTGTAATTATATTGTATTTAGTTTCCCATTTTAACGATTGATTTTGTTTGAAAATTGGGATAATGGTAAGGTGTTCTTTCTCTAAATGATTATATTTGCATTCCTTAGTCTTGGGAATCCTAAAAAGAGATTAATCTGGGATTTTCTCTTCTCTTCACAAATACTGCAACTGATGACTTACCTGTTGTTTGTTGTTACACTGACAGTCATGCCCTTACTTTTAATACTTTAGAGAGATTAGATTAAATATGCACCAGGTAATACCAGGAGTTCAGATGTAGTGGGCCAAAATAAAGTAGTCAGTATGTATGGAGCTGTGGTGTGTAGAAAAGAAGTTTTTTAACATAAAATTTGTTATGTACATTGATTCCAGAGGAAAGGAGAGACCATAAAAGTTATTTAAAAGACTCTAGGCATATGTGAGCTTGATGTTCTAATATTTCTTGGTGAGGCTTAAAATTGTTTGTCTTGCACACAGAGAAAAAATACCTCGAGGTCTTGGAATAAGTATTCTTTCCATGCAGAAAAACAATCTGTCTAAATTGCTTTTTTTTTTTTTTTTTTTTTTTTTGTCAGAAGAAAAGGATTTACTTCCAAAGTCAATATAAATCCTGCACTGTATACAAGTAAAGTCCAGTCTTCTTATGTTTTTCTTCCTTCAGATCCCTATTTTTTTCAAGGGAACATTCAACTACTGAAATTCTGCTTAAAAGATTCCCATTTCCTAAGGAGGCTACCTCTTGGGGATTATGCTGCGTGGTCTTGAAGAATATATTAAGTTTCCTGAAGTGACCTTTCTATTGAAGGAAAGGTTAAAAGTGCAAACAGTGGCAATGAAAGTTTTCCTGGTAATAAGTATGAAAGCTGAAATGCATGAAGCGTGCATTGCCCATATCTGATTCAGTGCTTTGTCTCTGCTTTAGGAGTGTGGCCAAAGGTGGAAGACAGTTCCAGCTGTGCAGTGGTTTTTTGTTTTTGTGTGTGTGTGTGGTGTAGACACCTGTCACCTGGTAACAGAGACCAACAAATTAATTTCATACACCAGTAAGCCCCTATTAGAAGTCAGTCCAAAGCATTTTTGTTTACAGTAGATAAACTTTAGTGACCTGAAAGTGCATCACATATGTAGAAACAAGTTCATATTTTTATTAAGTTTATTAACCTAGGGTACCTTTCCCTTTATTAGTTCCAGAAAGTTAATGTTTGTGCATGTATTACATATCACATCTACCAAAAGGGAAAAAGGGAAAAGACCACCTGGGATCAGTCACAAGCTGGGATCTGACTGCTACAGAAGTCCAAATTATTTCAACAACTGTTACTTATGTAGTGCTGATATGATAACTGACACATTTCACTCTAGAGATGAGTAACAAAACCCCAAAACTGCAAGAAACTCAGTGTATTGGGTTTGTGCCTGGGGTGTTTTGGTAGTGGTGGAGGGCATTACTGATGTGGTTCCTGTAAGAAGTTTTGAGAAGCATCCCTGTCTCCAAGAAAGACCTGTCTCTAGCCAAGGCTGAGCCAATCAGGACCTCTTTGATAAGATATTTAAGAGGGGGAAACCTGTTGGGCAGTTTCCTTTTGGGAGCTTTTTTTTTTTATTTTAGAGAGGAGTGGGACTTGGTAGAGACACTTGCATTAAGAGGTAATTTGGCAGAAAATAAACCCCCTTGTGTTCCAGCTTCTCCTCAGATATCAGAGGGGCTGGGGGCAGCTAGGTTTAGATTCTGAGTGATGTCCAGTTAGGCACTATGAGTCTGATAACAGATACACTCAATAGTGTGGCATCTTCTATCTGGTCGAGCTTGTGGACAGCTACATGAAAGGTGCAGTTTATTTAGCACTGTAAGTGCGGTATGAGAGATGCGCTTAATAGCAGGCTGAACCTCCTATTTGGTCATGAGTGGGGCCAGCTATGTGAAGGATGAAGTTTATTTAGTGCTATAAGTCTGGTAAGATGGATGCACTCAATAGCGCACTGCACTTTCTGTCCTGTCGCGCTCTCGCATGACCAGCTACACGAACCGTGCAGTTTATTGAAGCAACAAGATTACAGGTTCTTATGGATTGCCCATGATAAATAAACTGTCTGAAAAAGCAAGTGCAAGTATCAAAACTGTAAGTAATACATCTCAGTTACAAAGTGTGTTCAGTTAAAAAGGTAACTCTGTAGAGATTTCTAAGTTTCTCAAGAAAGCAACTGGTAAAGTCCAGACCTTGGCCAAAGGTGTCCCTGTGGGGGGAAGCCCGTTGACTGATCCCAGAAGTCAGAGGTGATTTGTGATGGTATCTTTCCTTACTCGTTTGCAATTCTCTTCCCTGGCTTGTTCATGATGGTATCTTCCCTATCATTCCACCTTTCTTAAGCCATTTTTATATAATTTTTTATCTTCAAAGTGGAGCTTGAGTGATTCACTGATTGTTGTAAAATTCTCTTGCTTCACTTTTAAAGGTGTAGATAAAGAAAATTCAGTGTGCTAGCTCAGTGAGGGGTGGTTACACTTTGGGGGCAGGTAGCCTTTGGGATGGATGAAGTTGTATTTTGGTATTATAATGACATTATAATGAGCAAAATTCACACAAAGGATAGCACTTTGTCAGAAAATGACAGACTGGGAGCTTCTTTGATATTATACCCTTTCTTAATGTGTGAACAATGGTATATACCTTTAATATGATCTTAATTTCTAAGTCACCTCCAGTCATTATTCCACAGACACCCATGGAAACACACAGATCAGTGAGGAAGGAACCAGGGAGGCACTCCAGAGAAGCCATTCCCCTTTGGCTTGTGGTGAGATGGCAGGCTGAGCCCTTTCAGCTCATAGAGATAAGTGGTGAAGAATCCCATCTGCAGCCCATAGAGGACCCATGTTGGAGCAAGGGACTGCTCTTAGAGACATCTGTGAATCTGAGGGAGGCCTGCACTGGTGAGACTCATTGCTGGGAGGATTGAAGACCACAGAAGTGACCCATGTTAGTTGGAGATATTCATGGAGGACTGTCTCCTGTGTGAGGGACATCAAGTTGCTTCAAGGGAGGACTGTGAGGAATTTTCCCCCTGAGAAAGAGGGAGAAGCAGAAACAGTATGAAACAGACTGGGACTGATGACAACCCCATTTCCTAACCCCCATCACTGCTGGAGAAGAGGAGGTAGCAGAGATATGCTGGGGAAGAAGGGAGAGGTGGGGGCAAGGGTTGTATTTAAGATCTGGTTGTATTTATTATTGTCCTACTCTGATTCCACTGGTAAATTGGTGATTGTTTTGTTTAAATTAAATTGATTTTGTTTGTCCAAGTCGAGTCTGTCTTTAGCCCATGATCATATTTGATGACTGAACCCTCCTTATCTTTTCTCTTGACTCGTGAGCCTTTTGCTATATTTTCTTCTGCCCACCCCACAGGAGTGGGGTAATGCTGCATAAGCAAGTGGCTGCATAGTTGCTTTGTTGCCAGCTGGGTGGATTCAAATCACAACAGTCAAAAATAGAATAGGTCAAATGAATAGGACAGCAAAACCTTTAATATAAAGGACCCTTCACAGTTATAAAAAAGTCTTCCTGTTTATTATTTGGAAACTTATGGGTATGTTTCACTAAGTCATTTTATATCTTAAGCCTTGGTTAAGTTACATCCCTGTAATCTGTGTTGTATGTTTGGATCTTTCTCCTTTTTTAATTTTAGTTATAGGTGTTTCTACCTGCTCTAATATAGTCTATTATCTCTGAATTGTTATTTCCCCTTCATACAGAATAAGATCAAAACATTCACTGTTTACTCAGAACAGTCATTGTGGTCCCACAGTAATAATTTTTACACCTGCTCAAAAAGCCCACCTACAGTTTTTAAAAATATATATTTAGATTTACTCCCAACTGTTCCAGCTCCTGTGTTCTTGCTTGCTTAACTTCTTCATCTGAAGTTTAAGATCTAAACACCCACACTTACTAAGCAATCTACAAAAGTATCTTTTTGCAATAGTGATTCACTTTTGCTGTTATTGCTTTATTTGTGCCCTGTAGGAAATGACAACTGAATATCCACAAAGGTGCCAGTCAGGTCTTCCACCCAGTTTCAGCAAAGGCCATGACATTCTCAGGGGGAGAGCAAGCAGTCTGCAATTCTAGTATTCAGAGGCAGCATTTTGGTTTTGAGTGTCAAATTCAGTGAGTCTTTTCCCTACCATACACTATCTCAGAAGCAAGAATAAGGACCTTAAGAGTTCAGCTAAATACCCACTTGTCTCATCTATCCAAATTCTCATTTCAAAGATAGAACTTGGTCCTGAAACACAGATCTGTCACTTTGAACTCATATTCTTCGAAGAAAAGTGCTACACACAAATAAAACCCCAAACAAACAAAACCAAACCAAACCAACCAAACAAACAAAAACAAAAACAACAAAAAAAATTGCCCAGTCTTTGATCATGTCTTTTGCAGCTGGCATAGTCAGGAAATCATTTTTCAGCACTGTGCATGGCATGTGCTAGCTGGCAAAATCCAGTTTAGAGGGAACTTCAATCCATTTTGGATTTTAAAAAAGAAAAAGAAATCAGTGTATTCATTTGTCATCTCAAAAAGCCATGCCTTGGTCTGTGAACAGCATGCAAAAAAATGTGCAGAACAATTTCAAAACAAAAAACTGATGGAAGTTGATAATTCAAAATACTTGAAGTTAATGCTCAGGTGCCACATCGATAAACATAGGACAGATCTTTGAAAAAAGGCAAAACTAAATAACAGGGAACTTCAAATAGCCTTTCATCCCTCACAAACCATTAACAACTGAAAGCTGTTAACACCTGATTAAAGTTGGATATGGTATGGTAATATCAGTCCAATCTCTTAGCAAGCAAGATCAGATCCCCAGAAAAAGATTTATGTCCTGTCTGTGCACTCAAGATCCTACTTTTGGAGACTAATTTCTAATTTTCAAGTCCTTGCTCAGCTGCTAAATTACAGAGGCACCCCAGATTTTGCATTCTTTTTGAGTGTTTTCAATTCTGTTCTAGGAAAGGCCAGATTTTTTTTATTAGGAGCACTAAGATCCTCAAGTACAAGAATTGTCAGAGACTCCAGATATCTTCCCTCTGTCTTCTTAAGGATTTAAGTCTACAGGTGGGTCAAAACAAATGCCTGCCAAACAAATATAGTAGTTCCCACTGCTTTCTGTCAGAGCGTGGCAGAGCAGGACTCTCACCAGTTCAGTGTTTCACTGACTGTCTCCCACCCAAAGTATGGGTGACTGGAGTTTTCTTTCCTGAAAGGAATAAAATTTAAGTTCCTGTAATCACCGGAGCATACCTCTTTCAGCACAAACAGTCACAGCCTCTCCTGTTTACTTTGGTCCAGGAATTGCATGGTATGTATAAGAAGCTATCAAACCAAAAAGCTAAGGTGAATATGACTTGTGAGTCCTTTTTTTTTTTTTTTAAAGGAAAGAGGAAAAGTATTGAGAGCAAGTGTTGCACTGCACTCAGAAGGTAACTTAAGTTTTTTTAAGTGCCTGCCTCACTCTTCTGCTGAGCCTAGAAGATCCTGTGGATCTTTTCATAGATCTAGGTCCTTATATTCACATTATTAAAAATGCTGAAACTACATTGGGAATCAGAGGAAGATGCATAGGAAGAGTTACATTTGCTTAATTTACAGATTTTTCTGTCAGACTAATACAAAGACATCCCTTGGGCTAAGACTCTAGAAGGTAAGGGAGCCCAAGAGAACAGAATCATATAGAATCACAGAATAATTGTGGTTGGAAAGGACCTTGTAGATCACCAAGTCCAACCTACAAGAATAAAGAACACCTAAATACCTGACCACTAAAAAGAAACAACACCAAAAACCAACACACAAGCCCCCTACATGCCTGCTCCTAGAGCATGTCATGAAGCACCATGTCAACTCTTTTCTTAAATACCTCCAGGGATGGTGACTCAACCACCTCCCTGGGAAGGCTGTTCTAGTGCCTCACCACTCTCTCTGTAAAGAATTTCTTCCTAATATCTCATTTAAACCTCCCTTGATGCAACTTCAGACCATTTCCCCTGGTTCTGTAATTAGTTACTAAGGAGAAGAGGCCAACCCCCACCTCTCTACAACCTCCTTTCACGTAGTTGTAGAGGGCAGTGAGGTCCCCCCTCAGCCTCCTCTTCTCCAAACTGAACATGCCCAGCTTGGTAGCTCTCCTCTGGACACATTCCAACACCTGAATGTCTTTCCTATAATGAGAGGCCCAGAACTGAACACAGTACTCAAGATGAGGCCTCACAAGGGCTGAGTACAAGGGCACAATATCTTCCCTTCTCCTGCTGGCCAGTCTATTCTTTACACAAGCCAGGATCCTGCTGGCCTTCTTGGCCACCTGGACACACTGCTGGCTCATGTCCAGCTGGCTGTCTACCAGCACCCCCAGGTCCTTTTCTGATGGGCAGCTTTCCAGCCACTCATCCCCAAGACTGCAGCATTGCTGGGGGTTGTTGTGACCGAAATGCAGGACCCGGCACTTAGCCTTATAGTACCTCATACAATTGGCCTTGGTCTATTGATCCAACCTATCCAAGTCCCTCTGAAGAGCCTCCCTGCCTTCAAGCAGGTCAACACTCCCACACTGAATGCCTTATTTGTTTCAGTCTTCACTGCTAAGACCAGCCCTCAGGAATCCCTGGCCCTGGAAGTAGGAATGAAAGCCTGGAAGGAGGAAGTCTCTCCACTGGTCAATGAGGACTGAGTTAGAAATCACTTGCGTAAACTAAACACACACAAATCCATGGGCCTTGATGGGCTGCATCCATGAGTGCTGAGGGAGTTGGCTGATGTTGTTGCTCTACCACTCTACATCATTTTGAAAGATCATGGAGAACAGGTGAGGTGCCTGAAGACTAGAGGAAAGCCAATGTCACACCAGTCTTCATAATGGGCAAGAAGGAAGACCTTGGCAATTACAGACCAGGCAGCCTCGCCTTCATCTGTGGAAAGGTAATGGAGCATTTTATTCTAAAGAGCATATCTCAGCACATGGGAGAAAGGAAGATTATCAAGAGTAGCCAGCATGGATTTACTAAAGAGAGGTCAGGTCTGACTAATCTGATAGCCTTCTGTGACGGTGTGACTGAATGGATAGATGAGGGGAGAGCAGTGGATGTTGTCTACCTTGATGGGTTGAGAAATGGCTGAACAATAGAGCTCAGAGGGTTGTGATTAGTGGTGCAGAGTCCAGCTGGTGACCTTTAAGTAGTGGGATCAGTTTTGGGTCCAGTCTTACTCAACATCATCATTAATGACCTGGATGAAGGGATAGAGTGAACCCTCAGCAAGTTTGCTGATGATACTAAACTGGGAGGAGTGGCTGATACACCAGAAGGCTGTGCTGCCATCGAGCAAAATCTGGATAAATGTAGAGTTCTACACCTGGGGAGGATCAACACCATGTACCAGTACAGGTTAGGGGTAGACCAGCTAGAAAGCAGCCCCATGGAGAGGGACCTTGGTGTCCTGGTGGACAATAAGTTCTCCATGGAACAGCAATGTGCCCTTGTGGCCAGGAAGGCCAATGGTATCCTGGGGTGCATAAAGAAAACTGTGTCCATCAGGTCAAGGGAGATTCTTCTCCCCCTGTACTCTGCAGTTCTGAGACCACATCTGGAGTATTGTGTCCAGTTCTGGTCTTCTCAGTTCAAGAGGGACAGGAAAATACTACAGAGAGTCCAATGGAGAGCTATGAAGATGATGAAGGGACTGAAATATCTTTCTTATAAGGAAAGGCTGAGAGCCCTGGGACTGTTCAGCCTGGAGAAGAGAAGACTGTGAGGGGATCTCATTAATGTTTACAAATATCTGAAGAGTAGGTGTCAAGCAGAAGGGGCCAGCCTCTTTTGAGTGGTTCCCCATTGATAGGACAAGAGGTAATGGTCACAAAATGAAACACAGGGAATTCCACCTCATCATGAGGAGAAACTTCTTCACTGTGAGAGTGATAGAGCCCTGGAACATGCTTCCCAGAGAGTTTGTGGAGTCTCCTTCTCTAGAGACGTTAAAGACCTGCCTGGATCTGTTCCTGTGTGTCCTGCCCTAGGTGTTTCTGAATTGGTAGGGTGGTTGGACTCAATGATTTTCAGAGGTCCCTTCCAGCCTCTACCATTCTATGATTCTATGACAGAATAAGCAATAAGAACTTGGACATGTTATTTCCAGTGTAATGATTTTGTGAATGAAAACAAAACATGACCTGCTGGAACTCATCCCACAGAGCTGTGCTCCACCTAGCTTCCAAAAACGACAAATCCAAACAGATAATGTAAACCATTCAATTATGTTTTAAAAAAAAACCCTAATTTGTCTATAAGTTTTTGTGTTTTGTTTCTTATGAGACTGAGCAGAAGCTGAGATGATCACAAGTAACCATTCCTTTCTACAGAGTTCTTACAACTGACAGAGAAATCTTGTTGGTCACTTTTTAAATTCCAGGGTTAAGGGTACACATAAAAATGGCTCTGGTTTCATATAGTATAGTGATGAAAGATTTATTTTCAAAACTGGCAGAAATAGCTACTGGACAAATATTTAAGATGTTTTCCTGAGCATCTTAGTACTGATTTCTCACTTTGGGTTGATTTGAATGTTAGTTATTTCTTTATTTTTATGGCTTCAGAAATTACCTTTCTGGAGATGCAACAACTTTTACTTTAAATGTCTCCACTGGAGTTTCCGAACATGCATTAACAGACAGCAACATAATTGTTGCATATATTTTCAGTATTGTAATTTATGTTCCTAGGAAAGATACAGATTGATGTAGAATTATTTTATTATAACATATTTATTTTGGTTTACCTAGAAAAAACTGAAGGCTATATTACTGTCACAGGAAATTTTCTTCCTGGGCTCACAGGTTTCTTTCTACCATAGTCTTTGATCAGCTCAGTGTCTCAAACCAGGCAAGGCTAGGAAGAAACTAAAGGTTCCCAAATGTGGACTCCAGTGGACCAAACAAAAAAAATATATATAATAAAACTGATGATTTCTCATCAGAAACATGATTCTTGAAGTGAAAGAATGAGTCTTTTCTCTTTTAGCTTCAATGTCTCAGCTTAGTTCCACTGCTATAGTCTTATAGATGAAAGGTCTTGTTTTTTAATGCGATTAGCGTGGTATCATCATCTCTAATGTCCTAAAGGAATAAGCTAGCCTCTGGAGGTCGCATGAATTTATTCTGGGGTTGGAAAACTAATAGCATTAAAAAAATAAATCTTCATGCTACACATACATGGTAAAACCTATGTATAACATCCATTAATGCATGGATAAATACTATTGTGTATTTGTCTTTTTTAATACTCCTTCCCTTACCTGGTATTGCTTATTATTGTTGGACAGTGGGCTAAAGCTGGATGCTAACCACTTCTATGCAAGCATGAAAAGATCCTCTAGATGCTGCTTTGTAATGGTAATTGGAAGCAATGACTTCATTGGTAGGTGTTGGCATTATTAAGATATAAAAGCTGCTTTCATATCCTTTAGGCAGTTCCTGACAAAGCTATTACCAATAGTCCCTTTTCTGTTATACACTGTTAGATGCTAAAAGGCATTGGAAAGAGTGATAGCACTGTGAATTGTGATAGCACAGATCTGAATGTCACTGACATACTGATGTCACAGCTGCCTATACTCATGAACCTTGCTGCTGGTGCCATGTGTACCTTAAGTTCTGTATGAGAAAACTTTAATGGTAGAAGACCATTCAGCCAATATTACAGATCTCAAGGAGGCTTTTCAGAAACCAAGTAGTTACATAATTCAAATGTGACTTTACTCCTGATGGAGTTTTCCAATGTTCCGTTAATTGTGATGCAACTTGTCTTTGTCCATTTCTGAGATCAGACACAGTGTACGAAAAGCACTTCTAAGCCATTTTAAGTCAGACAGTCTGTGAAACTTCAAATAGTGCTGGAATTGGTTTACCACAATTAATTCCCTCTGCCCCCAAAATGAAACTATTCCTACATGGTGAAAACTCAGTTTGAAAGACTGTTATATTTAAGAATTTTCTTTAGCAAAGCTTGCCTACCACTTCTCCAAGTAATATCTACTACTTATTTCTTAGCAGGTAAATAAAAATATATCTGACTGACAAAACCTACATGTAGAGTTCCCAAACTTCACCAGGTGTCACTGGCTGAAACTTAAGTAGAGAAGACTGGATTTAACCCCTAGACACAACTCTGCTGCCATTTATGTAGCTGGTTCCATCCAAATCTCAATATTCATATCCATAAAATGCATGGGAATTTCTTCTCAGCACACACAAATCCAGTCTTTCCTGACTATCTGGCATAATCTTCATGATATTCAGGAAAAAGTATTTTATAGGTCTAGGATTCTAGATAACAAAATTACACAGTTATGTGGAAAGTTTACCTTAAATTTACATTACTGTAGTCTTCATTCACATAGAATTGCAGACAAGTGCAAATGGTTGCTGTTTTTTTTTTTTCCCAAGATATCCAGCCACATTTTCAAAACACTGAACAAATATTGAGTAATGAATTAGTGTTATAATTAAGTCAGGAAAGATACAGAAGCAAAAGAAATGCTTTGGTATAACACTTCTCGAACATCACCCCAAAAGTCTTTGTCAATATCCTGATCTAAAAGAAGATAATTAGGAACACTTAAACTGAATTCACTAGTAAGGAAAACAGATTTCCTGTTTATTTGAGGTTGATATATTTGGCATCTAAAAAACGTAAGGCTTGATTGAAACTTTGTTTCTGCAGCTTTCATAACATCTCCTTCCTGAGTGGATTCCTCATGGTGAAATTTAATGCATCTAAGTTATGTGCTCAGTTTAGGCCTTACTTCACTGAAAAAAATAAGACTATGAAGCAAGGAGGGAGGGGAATTCAGCCAGTGTAAACTACAGTCCTTATAATGCTGCTGAGACACATTCAGAGGGACACTTGGTCTACCTAACTTAAGTGCCTCCTTTAGCAGTCAGGGCTTACACAGGACAAAATAATGCATTTAAGTATTTCCTTATGGAGTCTACAAGAAATATTAAGCATCTACATTTGGTTCATATTGATTCTAAGTAGATGTCTTCTGAGGCAATTGAAGAGGTGGACAAAATTATTTGTAAAGGACTACAGTGCAGCCTAGGCCACTGTTGTTCGAAAGATGTGACTTCTCCCTCACCCTCCCTCTCTGCCAGCTAAGGAGATGAGTTTCCATTGTAGCCATTATTTCACTAGAAGCATATACAACACCTCCTTCCTCTACCTATGTTAATATCTTTCATAGTTTCTCCCTCCAGATAAATTCAGCTTCAAGCAGCCAGTAAGTTCAATAGTTATTAAAAGAGACATCCACAGAACTAAAATGGTCCTTAGTAAAGCAAAGAGAATCTGAGTCACTGAAAGACAATTCTCAACCTCCTCTCAAAAGGCTTTAGGATATATATTTTAGTTAAGCAATAGTTACCAAACTCACTAGATGGCAATAAGAACATTTTGTGGCCTCTGTTATGAAAAAGTTAGACTACAATACCTGTAGTCACATTCAGGATTAAAATTATCACTGTGGAATCATAGATCAATTCCCTTGACACTCTCTGCACAATCACTTATCATCTCCTCTCTGCTGTTCCTGTTTCCTATGAGTAATGAGTCAAGTTTAAATTCCCGCTTAAAATAGTTTTATTCCAGTGAGCCAAAACTATCTAAAAAAAAAAAAAAAAAGGAACTAATGTTCATTGGAACAAAAATTGCACACTGCACATAGGGAGCAGAAGATGAGAGATAAGGCATAACTGAGATGTTAGTCACTTTGCTTAATATATGTTGGAAGTCATTCAGAGAGTTTGATTAGGAACTCAGTGTAAGAATGCATATATAGAATGTAATGTAAGATCACTTCTTGTTGGATTTAAAAGTATCAGAGAGGAATTTCCTTTCATGAACTCAATGAGATACAGAATTAGACGACCAAGATTTTCATCAAAGCACCTGGACAATGCCAATGGACCTATAGCCAGTTAAACAAGAAAAGAAATTACTGTATATAAACTATGAGAAAGACCAATGGAAGGGAGGCTCAGAAATCCACTGAGGAGGGAGTTAAGCTAACCCACAAGGGAAGAGTTAGGTATGGTCACAGATCAATAAAATCAGTGAAACCTGAAGAATTAGTCATATTGACAGCCACTAGTAGTTAAGTTAAGCTGCCCACACGTGGGTATCATGAATGCTTTTGGATGTCCTAAGGTGTTAGTCAATGTCAACCTTGCTGGCCATTGATTAAATGGAGATGAAATCTCAATTGATTATAATGGGGCCTTAGCTACATAGTTCTTTTTTAGATAACTATACAAAGACACCTACATTTAACTGTCTTAATCTTGTGAGTAAAAGGTAATTGTCTCTTTCCTTGAATTTTCCTCTACAAAATAAAGAGGATGGAAAAAAATATCACACAGTATCATAGCAGTACCCAAATAACTGACAATATTCCCTGTGTCTTATTCTTGGTAACATAACATTATACAAATCGTGGACTAAAGCTTCTGGAAAGCTAATGATACTGTTTGAAGCTTTTACTTTCCAATGGAAGTTTATGCTATATCTGTTCATGTTCTAATAATATTTCAGTTATATTCAAAACATTAATCCAAATTCTCAAGCACCAGAAAATACAGTAGTTTCACTTTTAGGTTAAAAAAAAAATAATAATTGACTTCCTATTGACTCAGTAAGAAAGAAAGGAAAATGCAATTGCCATCACTGGAACCATAGAGAAGAACTCAGTTTCAGTAGACTTTTGCCAGATCACATTAAAAAAATTCTTATGGAAAAAATGTGATCTTTGTGCTTTCCTTGGAGACTCAAAACCTTTGAAAGCCCCTGATGATTCATATGAAGGGTTCAGCATCACAATATATTATATTAAATCACAAAAAGAAAATACCTGAAACTTAAACACCTCTTCTCAGAAGGGTTTAATTTACATCTCTCAGATGACAACCTAGTCAGTGATGTTAAATCACCTGGTATGCTAAAAATGCACTCTGTTCTTAATGTTTGGCTTGGATTTCTGAAATCCAAATAAAAGACACCTTTGGACTCTCAACTCTAAAGGTGTTAGTCAATCTTCCAATTTCTAGGACCACAGATAGATACCAGAATTACTTGGAAAGATATTGTAATAAAACTCTTAGGTAAGCATAGCCAAAATAATTTTATTTCTACTCAGTTTGCATAGGCTCACTCTTTAAACAGAAGTATTACATATAAAGCTTTTTGTATTTTTACACTTTACAGATAATACAGTGTCATGCTTTTAGTAAAGTGTTATTACTGTATCTTATAGTATTGTTATGGTATCATATAATGATATAGTATCATTTCATATAACATGCATAGTAATGTACATATATCCTCATGCAGATGAGGATCTGTGTTCTGCTATATATTTTTTGGAAAATCACTGTAAGCATTTTTAAGGTTATAATTCAAACCAAAACAGTTTCGGGGTACATTAGTACTTCCACCATGCTACACACAAGTCATCAGTACAGTGGAAGGATGCCTGCAGCTTCTGCCAATGCAATATACTAGGGGTTACACATGCAATCAGATCACATTGTGGAAAAAAAAATATTCATGCTTGAAGGTCTTCAAGTATGACTGATCCCTGTTTATGTAGAGAATGAAAGATCAGCAGCCAAAGACTGTATTTTCTGCTTCAGTTTACCATATTATTGTACTTACTAGAAACAGATCTTATTGCTGTGTGGCCCTTATTTCTCAAAGAAACAAATTCCCTCAGAAACTAGAGCTCTAGAGGCCAAAGGATGTAGCACTTACCACAGAAAGAAGTTCTGATGTATTTTTTATACTAAATAGTTTGAGGTAAAACAATGGAACTATACTGGGAATAGGAATCAAACTCAGTTCTCTTCCTCTGAGGTGACCAAGACTCTAGAGAGTGAGATGCTAAAGATTGAACAAGACAATTGCCAACTTAGAACATTACATTGGAGGAAGACCCTACAGGGACATGGAAAACAGAGAAGCACTAAGAAGAATCTCTCTAAGACTTTCTATGTTTGGTGAAGATGAAATACATTTGGTAAAATAACAGACTGTACATATGCTTTTCATGTTGACATGTAAACGGGAGATTAAGAGATTTTGATATGTCCTTTGGAACTGTTGCTGTAGCTGCCTTCTCTCTATGTCAGCATAAGTTCCCCTTTTTCACAGCAAAGGGCTGAGGTACAGTATTTTAAAAGGGATGTGTTTGTTATGAACAACTTCATCAGCAGACTTTTTTTGACACTTTCTCAAGAAGGCAAGAGACAGCATTTTTGACAATGGTAGCATTCCATGTGATGGACATCAGGTAACATCAGCCTCACACATCTGCTATTTTCCTCTGTGTTTGTGGACAGCTTTCTGTTATTCATAGAATCACTCAAGCATTCAGCATATGCAGTAGAGTTCCAGTGATTTAGAACCATCTGCTTAAGGTTTTATTTTGACAAGCTGTTCTGCTGCTGAAGTTCTCACAGGATTGTTCAGGCTTTTATCAAATGACTACTAAAAGCTGCTAACTACACTTACAAGCTACCTTTGTAAATGTTTATGTTTATTTCTTAAGAAGGTTCATGCTAATTAATATGACTGTGATGGGAAAAAAAAAGAAAAACAACCAACCAAATCCAAAGGGACAAAGTCATATGATTTAACTGCTTTGCAGCTGTAATTTGGTTTAATGAGTGTTTTTACCTTAATTCATTTTTCAAATAGTTTATATAATAGCATTTTATCTAATGCCACAATACATCCTTTAGTATTTTATTTAATTTGACTTAATCGCTACATTCCATTTTGAATAAAATTACTTTTAGCTCAGTTTTTAATCATTTCCATTCATTTATATACTTGTATGGTTAGTATATGTACACTGATTTATTTCAAAGACTCTTTGTGCTGATTTACATGGAAATGGCACTGATGTTGCTAGCCAAATAATATCCAGGAAGGGTTTATTGAGCCACTTAGGACAGATTGCATCATTTATAAGAGTATACTTTGGGGAGTTCTAGGGTCATTTTCAGGAAGAAGTACCCACCTGTGAAGTCATCTCTTCACAAACCCTCTTCAGTCACCCAAACCCCATCTTCTTTCAGCATCTGCCCTAGGATGCTCTTGGTACTGATAACATTCTTCCATTCTCCAGTGAAGTACGCAGGTTATATACCAAACTAAGGTACTCTTCAGACTGCTGGTGGAGATCTGCCACATTGTTTCAGTCACTCTTACCCAGTAAAAGGAAGCAAAATATTGCCATTTAAAAATGCCATGCCAGGATTAAATTCTAGCAGGTTATTCCTTCCTTTTCTTTGCCAGTGCTTCTCATTTAACAAATAGATTCATCGTTTTTATGTGCAGACCGTTATGATCACTTGGCCTATAATGTATATGATTTCCTCAGATGCTGAATGAAAGCATGTTTTCTAGAAGGATATCTAATTTCATTTTACAGACTCAGAGACAGAATGCATCTATTGCTTTTCCCGATAAATTGTTAATTACATTTATTGTCTCTCTTTCAAGGTTGAATGTGCATATCTAGTTATGCTTTTGTCTATAAGACTGAAATTTTTCCTTTTTTCCCACAATCAAATTTCATTTCAAAGGAGAAGTATCTTTGTATGGCAATCAAATCACCTTTTAAGCTCCACTTTGATTAGCTGAATAAATTGAATCCCTAAAGGCTCTGTTTATAAGGGTTGTTTTTCAGCTACCACATGTTGCTTTATCTAACATCCTCTTTAAATGCAGTCAACAGTAGTATAGTAATAATCTGACTACCTGCATCTGCAGCAGCATATTCTCACTCTATAGTCCATTTTTTGTACATCCAAAAGTTGGTTTGGCATATTAAGACACTCATACAGTATTACAGTAATGTACTTTATGAATGACTGTGCTCCAAAATAACATTCCTATCTTTTAACTAGAATATTTATTCATCCCAGCGTAAAAAATACATGGACCTCCTCAAGCAGGTCCAGAGGAGGGCCATGAATATGATGAAGGGGCTGAAGCAGCTCCCCTATGAGGATAGACTGAGAGTTGGGGTTGTTCAACCTGAAGAAGACAGGGAGAACTTATAGCATCCTTCCACTACTTAAAGGGGACTCCAAGAAAGCACAAAGCTGTGGAGGGATTAATTATCAGGATGTCTAGTGATAGGATGAGCAGTAAATGTTTTGAACTGGAAGAGGATAGATTTAGATTAGCTATGAGGAAGAAATTCTTTACTGTGAGGATTTTGAGACACTGGAAAAGGTTGTCCAGAGAAGTTGTGGATGCCCTATCCCTGGAATTGTTCAAGGCCAGGTTGGATGAAGCTTTGAGCAACCTGGCCTAGTGGAAGGTGTCCCTGACCATGGTAGGTGAGATTGAACTAGATGATCCACAACATTGTTTCCAACCCAAATCATACTACGATTCTATCGTAGAAAAAGTTGAGTTAGAGTCAAATAACTCCAAGGTAAAAGAGGTTAATTGGAAGTGGCAGGTAAAATTAGGAGTGTTCCAGGAAATAAATTGGGTCCAGGTCTAATGTTAATATCTTCCCTGGATTTAAATGTTTAAAGCAGGTGTCTTTATGTTGCTGCAACTGAGCTTACCATTTTATTTCTAGTTCATTGAGACATCATGCTCAGTTTTACAGAAAATCACTTGCAACACTGCTATAATCAGTTAATCTCCTGAATAGAGATTGATTGTTACTGGAAATTAAATCTCTGAGAGCAAATTTTCTGTATGCAGGTGATCTCATAAACCAATGCATTAAGGCTAGCTAGATTCTCTAGCATCTCACAGTAAATATAAAAAATATGTAGATAATGTTACATTTAATTTTTAAGCTACTCATTGCACTCTCATAGATTAAATAAATGTATGTATAGCTCTAATTCTCTAATTTCTTTTTGTTCCATATCTTCTGATTATTAAAGTAATAATTTTGTTTTCAAAGTGCTTTTGTCAATCTCTTATACTTTTCAATCAGATCTTTAACTATAGCAGTGTAAAAGTCTGATCCCCCATTGACAGTTTACCACAGGGTTACATCCAATTGACCATGTACTACCTCCCTAAATTTAATTAACTGGTTGAACTTTTTCTATGACTATACCTTTGTATTTACCTTCAGAAATTGTAAGAAAATATTTTCTTTAAAAGTCAGCCAGAAAGATTAACTTGATAATGCCTGCTAAGTGTCTTAAGAATTTGTCTCACCATGCAACTCCAATAACTCATGAGTTTGTGCTTTCTATCATTATCATTACTCAAAATTAATCAGGATTTTATTTAAAACCGGCACAAAAAGGAGGTTGGATTAAATAAATAAATAAATAAATAAATAAAAAATTATCTATTTGTTGATGCATAGTAGCCTTACAC
>JANHGN010014885.1:0-50467 GCA_024605025.1 Megaceryle maxima | reverse complement strand
AGAGCAGCTCTGGGAAAAAAGATCTAGGAGTCATGGTGGACAAGAGGGTGATCACGAGCCAACAATGTGCCCTCATGGCCAAGAAGGCCAATGGCATCCTGGGATGCATTAAGAGCGTGGCCAGCAGGTCAAGGGAGGTTCTGCTGCCCCTCTACTCTGCGCTGGTGTGGCCCCACTTGGAGTCCTGTATCCAATTCTGGGCACCCCAGTTCAAGAAAGACAGGGAGCTCCTGGAGAGAGTCCAGCACAGAGCCACTAAGATGATGAAGAGAGTGGAGCATCTCCCTTATGAGGAAAGGCTGAAGCAGATGGGTCTTTTTAATCAAAAAGATGATTTTTTTTTTTTTTCTTTTTTAACTTTTGAGTTCCCTCAGTCTTAGTGGCCTTTTTATCACTGTCATTTATTTTTTTCTTTGTTGGAAGAAAAATTGCTCCCTAGCATTTTTTTCTCACCTTCTCTTCTACAAAACTATAAGCCCATCTCAATTATCACTTCCAATCAAAAGCAAGCTGTCCTGATCAGCTTTGTCAGTAGGAGGGCTATAGATAGTAATACCTTCACAACTCCATTTCAACTTCTGTATAATCTGGGTAAACAAGGTAATGAAAGATTATCCACATGTCAAGAGCATCTGGTGGCTCAAGCTGTGACAGAATGTCAGTTTTTCTGTACCACACAAATACCTTTCAAGTTCATCTGGATGAATATTCTGCTGAGTGAGGTCTCACCTTAAATCCAAGCTGAGCTGCTTTGATAGCAGCAACATAACCTCCAGGACCAGAACCAATAACGGTTACATCAGCATCAACTGGAAGAGAGAACACAACTTATTTTTGTTTCAGTAATTAAAGTTTTACTGTATGATTTCTAGTTTATAATTTCTGAAATAAATCATCTTTGAAAATACATTTTTAAAAAGGCAAAACAGCTACTAAAAACAATGTAAGTTAATAAACTAGGTTTAGATAAGTGAATTACACCTTACATTTGAAGTAACTTTCTGGATAAAGGGAAAGATTGCAGGGAAGTATTTACTCTGCAATAAAACCAACCAATCTTAAATTTTATAGGGAAAGTAAAAGTAAAGTGAAATGAAGAAATTGAATTCTGACTGACCCATCCCTCTTGCTACAAATCCTTTAAGAAGTTAACCCAAGATACCTGGGTAGTTTATTATAACATTTTTCCCTCATGGCTTCTATTGGTGTTTAATACAAGAGACAAATCCTTACCGAATACCATAAAATCAGGACTTTATAAAGGAGAAAATATGCCTGAGACATGTATGCACCTTCTATTGATAATGAATGCAGCTATGAACTTTGTACCCAATTCATATCTTGTAACCACAATCTCCTTTGGAATATTAATTACCATCACTGTTCTTATGTTTTATAAAGTTCAAATTCTATTTATAGCTTTAGCTTATTACAAAGTGAACTACTACTTTCCACCTTAATCTCCATGCTGACATGGATTCCACTGTCACCTGGAAGTCTGATTTCAGAGTCTGAAGCACCACTCTTGTTTCTGGTTTTTGGGTTGTTCTTGGGGTTTTGTTTTTGTTTTTGTTGTTTTTTTTTTTTTTTCTTTTCCAAAATAAATTACAATTAATTACCTTGATCAGCATAGGTTCTCTGTGATACTGCACAAATTCCCTGGAAACCATGATGAATTCGATCAAAGTGGCTTCTCTAGAAAGGGAAAAAAAACCCTTAAGTTTTAAAAGCTGAAGTCTACTCTTGAAGAAAAATAAACATTCAACCGACAAACACAGAGTTACAGTCACCAGTTAACCAAAACAGGAACAACGTGGCTGAAGCAGACTGGGAGGCCACCGATGAACAGGAGGTAGAAGTTGTTCGGCCATCTACCTGCTTTGCAGCGTCAGCCCATCATTACACCTGTTTTCACGTCAGCCTCGCCTAAAGCTGCCTCTAACTACTCAAACTTTCAACCCTTCCCTCAAGGCTCTCAAAACACTTAATGACATAGCTACAGGAGTTATGAAGAGTCTTTGTTGTTCCATAACCACCCCTTCTGCCACTTCCTGGGAACAGGCAACGCTCGAGAGGTGGTTTTGGAGGGCAAGGGTTTTTAATTGCAAGGGAACAGCACGGCACAGTGGCTACAACCGCCTCACGCGCAGATCATGCTGTAACGGGAGTAGAGAACGCTCCCGAAGGTACTTCTGAAGCCCCCAGCGCTGCCCAAAAGGCGAGAGGCGACCCCCTCACAGCTGGAGGCATCCAGACCCACGAAGGTTCCCGCCCCTCACTCCGTACTCCGCCCGGCCGCAGCCTGCCGCGGGCCGGGACACCGCTCTCGGGAGGACCCGGAACTACACGGCAGCAGGGACAAGACCCCCAGCCCACGCCTCCTGGGCGCCGTGACGCCTGTCAGGGGCCAGGCGGCTCCGCGGGTAACGCGTCCCCTCAGCCGAGCCGAGGCGCGATTCTCCTTCCCGCCGAAGGGGCGAAAGCAGAGAAGGGAGAAAAGGAAAGAAGGGAAGGGAAGGTAGCGCAGCCAAGCCCCGCGCCCGCCGCAGGGCGCCTGCTCCGGCTCCGCCCGCCCGCCCGCTCCCGGCGAGAGGTGGGGGGGCGCAAGGAAAGCACAGGCCCGAGCTGCTGAGGGTGGCGCGGCTCAGCTCCCCCCGCCCAGCCCCCCCCGCGGCAGTGCCGCCCCTTGCCGGCGCCGCACCCGAGCGAGCGCGCAGGAGACGCGTCCCCAGCACTGCATGTCCCCCGGTGCCGCCGCCGGCCTGCGCCCCTCAGCCGCCGCTCCAAGGACTCCGCGGACTCGCGCAGGCGCAACAAGCGGCGGAGGGAGGGGAGCGATGGCCGAGCCGCGGGCGGCGGCGCCCCCTGGCGGAGGCGGCCTACCGGTGCAGCGCTGAGGGCGGGCTCAGGGGCGGGGCGGGGCGATGCATATGAGTCTCTTAAAGGGGCAGGGCACTCCCAAGGCTGTTCCGCGCAGGGCCAGCGCAGCTCTACCTGGCACTGTAAATATAAATATTCAGGGCAAGCAAAGGAGCTCACAAACCCACATCTGATGACTCAAAATAAAATTTGGGAACAGACTGAGAAAGTACAAATATTTAATTTCTCATAATGAAACCTCTTTCATCTAGATGACAGTGAAACGTAGGTACAGTCAATTTTTAAATACTCAAAAATACAAAAGCAAAATATCTCATTCTGGAAAGAATATCAAGTGGCTTGGAATAATTTCTTTCATTTTCTTTAATCAAGGGAAAAAAAAATAGAACATCAAGACTTTTTTTAATTGTAATTTTAATTTAACACTTTTTATATTCTTCCAGACTCTTTGTTCTCTAGAAAAATGAGTGCACGCCCCACGTCCTCTGTTATTTGTACTTCGGCACATCAGTATTTGAAAACCTAAATCCTTCATTGCCCGTGGGGGAATAGCAACGGGCCAAGACCATTTTCTTACTGATTTCCACCTCATTTAGAATATGTGCAATATTCTGTTCAATTTCTGCTAAAAACATCTAAATGTGACTTTAGATAAGTGATACACAACATAGTTCATAATATTGATTGCCCCTCTGGCCCAAAGATGAATATATTTTCTAAGAAAAAAAGTTCTCACATTTCCTAGACTTACTCTTTAATTTCTGGCATAAAATCAAGATTTCCATCAGGTGGCAGTGTTCTGTTATTTCCCATACAGAGAAGAACGTTATTAAGCACAAATTTTGAAGAATGCTTAGAAGGGAGGCATAATATTAATAAATGCCAGTTCTTCTGATGAGAGCAGACAAATTATTTAGAGGTGCCACCCTGTAGAAGAGCAATTCACCCATTAATAAAATACAGTCAGATCTGATGAAAGTGCATTAGCTACTGAAGGCACCAGCACTAATAACGCTGTGTGAAAGCACCTGGGTTCAAAATGAAAGGCCATATTCAGTGAGCAGAATTCCTCTTCTGTCTTTCTACATAAGCATTTCTCTGACTGCACCTCCAGTAACACTGGAGATTGGATGTGCTTGATATTTTAATATTTAAACCCCTAACTCTTAGGCTGGCTAATGAGAAAGCATCCTGAAGTTCCTCAATGTTTGCAGCAAAAGTATCATGGCCCCATCATCTCCTCCCATCCTCACTAATGAGCTGATGGAAAAGAATAAAAAGCAAAAATACTCACTGATTTTTTAATCTCATAGTACTGCCTTTGTTTCATCACATTCATTCAGGAATCTCAGCCCTTCTTCCTTCAGCGTGGACACAGATATATTTTCAGACTTTAGCTGTAGCTAACTGGAAGTACTCAGCAAATAGGTTATAATTCCCCATGGCCTCTGCCCTGGCCTTGCAGACCTGGTGCACAGCAGGGTACCAGAGCCCCCCCCCCCCAACAGTGCTCAGCAGCAGTATTCCTGGGAAAATTAATTCCGTTTTTTCAAGCATAAAGCTGAATGCCATGAGCAGGTTGTTATTGCTAGCAGCAAACGACGCCAACTTCTGCAACAAGAAATGACTCAAGGCTCTGAAGGACACACTTTGGGCACATCAGTCTTGCTAGGAGTGCAATGTCTGGGTAGCAAGTGCAAGAACAGCATGGGGCAGAGCAGATGGCTGCCCATCCCCATCCCCTCTGAGGGAGAAGCTGAATCCCCAGCAGAGTTGCTGGAAAGCCTCATGGGGAAATCTCCATAGAGATGCAGCATCTCTTTGCACTGTGTCCCAGACAGAAGGCTCAGCAGTGGGTTCACGCTGCACAATGAAGTTTTCTAAAATTAGAGAAGATGTTGATGATTACCTTGGCCACTGAAGGGAAGGTGGCTTGTGTGGTGTTTGCTTCAGGACCCGGGAGTAGCAAGATGTAGGTGTAGGGGACCTGGGAAAATGCAGAAGGTGTCAAAGTGTGTATTGATGGGTGGGGAGAGTGGGATGGTGAAGAGGCATATGGAGAAGTCAGTGCTGGACTCCTTCATCCCATTCGCTTCAGGCCTGGCAGTCACATCCCAACAGCCTTGCCCATTAATTGTGTGTCATTTGGAGTGGTGGTGGCTGGGGCTACCTTGGTGAAACTTCCTGGGGACTTTGCTGCAATTTGGAGCTTGTTAAAATATTTTCTTGAGATTTTACATCTCTGAGTTATAAAGACCATAAAGATCAGATCTGCAGCCGGTTGCCTTTAGGACTGTGTTAGTAAACCACAATCATCCAAGTGCTTTTTGTTCTGTTGCTCCTGGCATGACTCAACCTTTCTTTGGTTGTGGCACTCCTTTTGTGAGCACAGAGTTTATGGTACCCGAGTACACTCCTGCTTTTTATTGCATGTCAGTAGTACGCACAAAATGTTCCTTTGCAGCAAAGCAGGCTCCCAAGGATCCCAGGCTGCACTAGGCAAAATATTGCCAGCAGGTTGAGGGAAGTGACCCTTTCCCTATGCTCAGCACTGAGGAGACACAGCTGGAGTGCTGGGTCCAATTCTGGGGTCCCCAGTACAGAATAGACATGGACACACTGGAGAGAGTCCAGCAAAGGGATACAGAGATGAGGAAGGGAATGGAGCATTGCACCTCTCCCATGAGGAAAGGCTGAGAGAGCTGGGACTGTTCAGCCTGGAGAAAAGAAGGCTCAAGGAGGTCCCATCAATATATGTAAGTACCTGAAGGGAGGGTGCAAAGAGGACAGAGCCAGGCTCTTCTCAGTGGTGCGCAGTGACAAGACCAGAGGCAATGGACACACACTGAAACACAGAAGGTTCCCTCTGAACATCAGAAAACACTTTTTTACTATGAGAGTGACTGAACACAGGCGTAGGTTGCTCAGGGAGTTTATAGAGTCTCCATCCTTGGTGATACTCAAAAGCCATCCAGACATGGTGCTGGGCAACCAGCTTTAGGTGACCGTGCTTTAGGAGGAGGTTGGACAAGATGATCTCCAGAGGTACCTTCCAACCTCAACAATTTTGTGATTCTGTGTCAGGAAGATAAACTGCATCAAGAAGTCTTCTGGCTAGCTGCCTGAGAACTAGAGTCAGCTCCAACTCTGAGCCAGAGGAAAGCTACAGGAACATACTGAAGTCAGTAGAGGGCAACATGGCTGCATAGACTAACGGAGACCTGCAAGGATGATTTTGAAAGAAGCACATATGAAAACCTAGAGAACCTTCTTTCTTTGGAACAGTGAATAAGTTATTGCATTACAAATGGCATTTTTACAAATATATATATGCATGGATGTTTATTTGTATACACCAAGCTTATCAAATTACCAGTCTAGACAGAATACCACACTGGCTCTGACTAGGGAAAGCAGAACTGAAAGAGCCACCACACTGCATCCAAGGATTGGACGGTGGCTATCAGTGCAAAGCCATATTTCACAAAACACATCTTTGGTAAATTGCTCTTTTGAGTAAGCGTGAGCAGCATGGCAGGGTAAGATATATGCAGAAAGAGACAGGAGTGGCATTTTGTCCTGCACCCTTGTCCAAAGCAGGGTACTGCTTTCCAAATTGCTTAGCTTACTGCTCTGCTTACAGAAGATTTCTATCACTTAGGCATTCAGGCAAGATGAGTAGAGAAGTGGAGAGAAAGCCACAGCAAGTCCATGAACTCTGTTTGGTGTTCTGCACCGATATGTGGGCAATATATTGAACTGGAAAGTGTTTAAGGACATTGAAAGGTTATGTAGAAAGAGAATTAGAGACGCATAGGCTTGGTTGGAACTTAAGCTGGCCAATTCTGTCAAGGATAATAAAAAGTGGTTTTAGAAATACATTAATAACTAAAGGAGGGCCAGGGAAAATCTCCATTCCTTACTGGATGAAGGAGGGAACATAATAACAAAAGACAAGGAAAAAGCTGAGGTGCTCAACACTTTCTTTGCCTCAGTCTTTAACAAAAAGACTGACTATCCTCAGGGCAACTGGGCTCCCGAGTTGGTAGGCGAGGACAGGGAGCAGAATATCCCTCCTGAAATCCAGGAGGAAGTAGTTAGTGACCTTCTGTGCCACTTAGATCCTAACAAGTCTATGGGTCCGGATGGGATTCATCCTAGGCTGCTTAGGAAGTTGGCACAAGAGCTGGCTAGGCTGCTCTCCATCATTAATCACCGGTCCTGGCTAACTGGGGAGGTCCCTGATGACTGGAGGTTGGCCAGTGTGATGCCCATCCACAAGAAGGGCTGGAAGGAGGATCCAGAAAACTATAGGCCTGTCAGCCTGACCTCAGTGCCTGGCAAGATTATGGAGCAGATCATACTGAGTGCCATCAATTGACATGTACAAGACAACCAGGGGTTAGGAAAGGAAGGTCCTGCCTAATGAATTTGATTTCATTCTATGACTGGGTGACCCTTCTGGTAGATGAGGAGAAGGCTGTTGATGTAGTCTACCTAGACTTCAGCAAAGCCTTTGACAAAGTCTCCCACAGCATTATCCTGGAAAAGCCGGCAGCCCATGGCTTGGACAGGTGTACCCTTTGCTGAGTTAAATACTGGCTGGACAACTGGGCACAGAGGGTGGTTGTGAATGGTACCACATCCAGTTGGTGTCTGGTGACCAGTGGTGTCCCCCAGGGATCAGTACTGGGCCCAGTTCTATTCAACATCTTTACTGATAACCTGGATGAGTGGACCGTGTCTACCATTAGTAAATTTGTGGATGACACTAATTTGGAGGGGGGTGTCGATCTGCTGGAGCGCCAGGAGATGCTTCAGAGGGACCTGGACAGGATGAGTCGACGGGATGAGGCCAATAATATGAGGTTTAACAAGACCAAGTGTAGGGTCCTACACTTTGGCCACAGTAACCCCTTGCAGTGCTGCAGACTGGGGGATGAGTGGCTGGAGAGCAGCCTGGCAGAGAGGGACCTGGGAGTACTGGTTGATTACCGGCTGAACATGAGTCAGCAGTGTGCCCAGGTGGCACCAAAGGCCAATGGCATCTTAGCTTGTATCATGAACAGTGTGGCCAGCAGGTCTAAAGAGGTAATTCTCCCCCTGCACTTGGCACTGGTGAGGCCTCACCCCAAGTACTGTGTGCAGTTCTGTGCCACTCACTTCCAGAAGGATACTGAGGTGCTGGAGCGGGTCCAGAGGAGAGCGATGGGGCTGGTGAAGGGACTGGAGGTAAAGTCTTATGTGTAGAGGCTGAGGGAACTGGAGTTGTTCAGCTTGGAGAAGAGGAGATTCAGGGGGGACCTCATCACTCTCTACAGCTACCTGAAAGGAAGCTGTAGTCAGGTGGGGGTCAGGCTCTTCTCTCAGGCAACTAATGACAGCCTGAAGCTGTGCCAGGGGAGGGTTAGGTTGGATATTAGGAAGCACCTCCTCACAGAGAGGGTGATAGAACACTGGAACGGACTGCCCAGGGAGGTGGTGGAGTCACCATCCCTGGAGGTGTTTAAGTAAAGATTGGATGTGGTGCTTAGTGACATGGTCTAGCTGATGTCATGGTGTTGGGTCCTAGGCTGGACATAATGATCTTGGAGGTCTATTCCAGACTCAGAAATTCTGTGGTTCTGTGAATTTATCTGCATCTTTTCAAATGTTGCCAGTTGCTCTGTGGTAGTGCCTGGTGAAGAGCAGCTGCCCCTCCTAGGCTCCCTCCTCACCATGTCGGCAATCCACAGAGCGATTTGGGAGGAAGTGATGGGATGCTCCACCCCAACCCATCCACCCTCAGCTGTGGTTTGCAGGCACCTCCTTCCCTTTCTGTTTTCCCCTCCAGACAATTTGTGCTTAGCATAAATACTTATACTCTGTGGTAACTTTTAATTCAGTGTAAATATCAAGATTGACTTAAAGTCAACACATTTTGCCATAAATAGAGTGCATTTCATGACAAGTACATAATTAACTTTTTCCTAATTAGTCATTGGCTGCTTGCCAAATGAGTCACAATATGTATTATTATTTAGGATGATATCAAGCAAATTACTAGTGTGTCAACTAATTGAAAGCAGTCAAATGTCAAAACTCCAGCAGCCTGCAGTTCCCATTTGGAGACAGGTTAGAATGGTGCTGCAGTAAATTAAACCAGATAGTTTTTTTCTGTAGTTTTTGAGGACATTTTTTATCTAGGATTGATGCCAGCCTCAGAAGTTAGGATCTGAGTCTGTAACTGAGCAGACCTTGATTCTGCAGTAACTAGTTCCAATGAAGTCAGCATAAGGGTGAGTTTAGCCTTCTGCTTGTGTATGTAGAGTGCTTCCATCATGACATGGTAAGCCACATGCTTTTATGCAATAGTTAATGTTCTTACCAGGTGGCAAATGATTGCCTTTTAGTTAATAAATAAGATAAATTAAATTGGTACTTCTTAATTTCATTATTTTAAAATGATAGTTTGGTCTTGGAACAAGCTCCATGCAGTGGTCTGCTGGGAAGTACAGGGCTTTCCCAGGTTCACTGCCATACTTGGAACTCTGTCCCCAGCATTCCCAGTTCGCACTGGCATTCCAGCAGAGAAGCAAGGGCATGGATGAGGCATCTGGCTGTGTCATCTTGGGTTTAGCGACCAGTGACCTTCAGCTGCTGGAGAGATCCCGACATGTTGTCTTTATCTCACTGACAGCAAGGCTGGTGCCCGGCATGCTGTGGCACACCTCTCCAGCAAGGCTCGGGGCCATCTCACGTGCTGCTCAGGCAGAGCAATGTGACCTTGGCGAAAAGGCTTGTTTCTCTCCCACGCCCTAGACTCAGAGGCTGCTTGCCACATGCTGCCCCACCACAGCCTGCTGTTGGTGCGGTGCAGGCAGAAGATTTCTCCTGTAAAGAAAGCCTTTTTAAACCTAGACCTTTCTGCCAGGCTTGCATCAATCACTGTCTTTCAGTTTTTCTGTCATCCTGGAGCATTTAAAAAAGGTAATGACAAAAGAGGATTAATGTAGGTAAAGCTCTGTTGGTGTTGATGGGGCAGTTATGGTGATAATTCTTTTCTACTTTTGCATGTGTTAAATCAGAGGGGAACAGGGAATAAATACTGTGCACCACTTATGGACCTGTATTTTCTTTCATTTTCCTGCTTTGCACTTCACCCGCCTGGGGTGTGTTGACATGGGCACCTGAGACACCTTTCCTTCCCTTTCAGCTTTGGATTCATGATTCTCTGTGTGCGGGAGCACCCAGAGCAGCCGGCTTCTCTTTGTGTGGGCTGAGTGCTCTTGCAGCCGCACCTCTGCTAGGCTGGAGTGGAGGAAGGTGCTCTGGGCCATACAACAAAGAAATGTCTCCCCGCTCCCCAGCCCAGCTATTACTTGCCTGGGAACTGGAGGAAGGCAGGTGTTAGATAGCCATTTAGCACAGCAGGCATCAAGAAATAGAGTTCATAGAGGCAATGTGTATTATTTACCAGTAATCATAATTTGAGTGAACACTAGCAAATCATCCAGAGAGCTCAGGTCATTTTCTTAGGAGCTTTGCTGTGTAGTTAGGAAGTTAGTAATGGCAGGAGGTAGCAGAAATACTCAGGAAGACCTAAGAAAATGGACAAAATCCAGGTTGGACAGAGGAGTCTGCATTGAGGTATGCTGAGTTTAATGTCACTTACAAACCCATACCTTTAATTGCCACTCACTGTAGAAGTGTGGTAAAATGTGAGCAAAATCTGGCACCACAGGGTGTCTAGACAAATCAGAAATTCTTTAGAAACAGTATATTGAGCTTCATGGCTGACACAGGGGCTGCACCCCTGCAGTGCAGATGTTCCTGCAGGTTTCAGCTAGCTCTGGAGGAGAGGACCCAGGGCACATTGGGGCTTGAGTTTTTTCTTGATCAGGAGGTATTTTCCTGTGACATATTGTCTAATGTTATATTTTAGCTGTGATACCACATAGGCTTTTTTTTTTTTTTTTTTTTTTGATTGACTTAATCTGAAACTGAATAAACAGACTGAACCACTGAGACCATTATTTGGCTGCAGCAATCTCTGCATGCAGCAGCCACCTGTCAGAGTTGCAGTATCGAACTTGGAGGCTTTGTGCTGTTCTTTAAGTAAATCTATTGCAAAGATGAATTGTTTAAAATCTCATCAGTTTAGATGCATCCCAAAGGGCTGAATTCTGGTCTCTGCTTCCTCAGTTTGGTTTCATGACTGCTCAACATCCCACTGTCCTTGGGCTCTGGTTTTTAGCCCAGGGTGAAGCCGTTGATTAACACGAGCACTGACAAGACCCATGTCTGCTCCTGAAGCAAGTGCCGATGCATGTGAGCAGAGCCTCTGCTGACAGGGGACAGGGCTCCCCTCACCTTGCACACCTGTGCACAGCGGGCTGTGCATCTCTGGGAAGACAGGAGGTCTGGTTGTTAGAGATGGCAAAAATAGGTGACTCTGGATTTTCTACTAAAAATGGCTTTCAGCAAAGGAGAGATCAGATGAGCTGCATCCTCAAAGTGCATTTCTCTCTGTTCATTGTATGGAGCCCTAGAATTATTTACTTGAGTATGGAGTTAGGTGAGGTGAAAATATCCTTGTTTGGTATCGGCACTGTGGGTATGATAGAAATATCCTATCTGCCTTATGTCTCTTTTTTACATATAAATGAAACTTTTCAGGACAAAGTCCATCTCTTAGGGCCCCTCTTACACAGTGGGTCCATGAGCTTATCTGAGGTCTCAAAAGATCACTGTACTGTATCTCCACCTATTTTATCACTTCTCTGTGAAGACTAGTATTGTCATAATATGGTCAGTAGAAGTGGCACATTGTACATTTGCATTCTGTTAATGAACATGTCAGTCTTTAGTCATAAAGAAGTCGGGTTAAAAATGTTTAGCAAGTGTTTTTTAAGGTAATATACTGCCGTGGTCCCTTTTAAGTTAGCCACCATAGTATACATTAAATGTCAAAGTGCTCTGGACTGAACAAAACAATATGTCAACATTATGCAGTAGCTGAATCCTAGATGCATTTTAGATGCCCAGCAAAGGAAGAGATGCTACAGCATTGGGAATTCTTCCTGACTTTCAATCAAATAGCTGATCTGAAATGCCAAACACAGACTGCATTTCATTTAAAAATGCTGCTAGGTAGGCCTTGATTGAACACTTTGAACCTGATCAGAATCTAATTTGGTTTTGTATTATAAAAGACTCTTATATTAGCACCTCTAGGAGATCAATAACGGATTTTAATGCATACTAATAAAAAAGGTCCTAATTCCAAATACAGCTTTAAGTTTCACAAGAGCAATGTGGTTCTTGCTAATCAAATATCTTTGTTGAACAAGAAGCAGTGAAATGGAGTCATGTTTTCAGACAAACATCTCAGAATTATACTAACAAATGCCATGAAAGGAAACCGTACTAATCTATTTTTCACAGTTGTGAGTGCAATTAAATGGCACATTTTAGGGGGAAACGCTTCCTCGTAGGGGAATCCTGACTTCTTCCTGGTGTTCAGTGCTGCTACTCAGTGCATGCTGCAGTGAAAAGTTTCCCTTCATGACAATAGAAGCTGTCATCATCTGTAGAATTAAGAAAATATGGACGAAATTACATCCATACATGATTGCTCATACTAGCAAGTAGAGTATTGACTAGCAGAACGATTTTGCACAAAGGATTTGTCATGGTTGTATAAACTCCAGCTAATTGATAATGAAGACAACCCTTCGTCTCTCTCTTCCATCATACCCCAGCCAATGCTTCCTTGGCAGATTGGAGCCCTACGAGTGCTGCTGCAATAATAACTGTGTGTCAATTTAGTAATAATATGTTCATTCAGAATTCTGTATAGATAGGATGCAATTTGAATTTTTAGGATTTATTTTTCTTTTCTCCATTGCTCTGTTAATTACATTACTGGCTTTGGTGAGCAAAAACTCAGCATATCTCTCAGATTTCAGAAGCCAATGAAACTTATCTCAGCGGTTTTGTGTAGCACTGCAGGTGATTCACTGTGTGGGAGCTGGAGGAAGATTTTATTGATCCTGTAATGTTCTTCCCCATACTCCTCCCACTGAGCTGACCATTTCTTCTCCACTGCAGTCATCACATGTTTCAGAGCCATGCTTCTCTCTCTGCTGTAGCATCAGCCTCTCAAAGAAAGATGTTCAGGACCCTCCTTCACTTTACTGACTCACATCTATTCTTTGGGACTTGTACTCATGTTGTGGCTGGTTGAGGTTTGGGAGGGTTTTGTGTGCTGCATACTCATAATCATTCAAAGTATCTGAGATGATTTTTGCCAGGCCTGCAGGAAGAATTACACCTGTATAGTTTATCATCATAAACATCAACATGTAAGTCTGTATCCGTTCACCAAAGCAAAGAAAATATTCTGAATGTCTGGGCTTATATTCATAGTAAGACAAGGAGGAGGCTGACTGTGTGAATATAAATCAGCATCTCTACATTGGAGCCCCTGCTTTTATAGTTTAGACTTCTTCATCCTAGAGAAAGCTACGGTAATTTTCAGTTAACAAGACAAAATGATTTCTGCAGTTATGTAATTGAACCTCACAATGTGGTCATGTTTCTGTAGACTAGGGCTGTGGAGAGTGGAGTGCTTGTGTCTGAGCTCCACTAGGGAACTAGGAACAAACAGTGTGGAGATGTCTTAACTGGGAGATGTCCTCCAGAGTCCCCATCTTACCATGTGAAGGTTGCTGCTGCAAACTAGGAGATGGTTATGGGATGCCTTGGGTTTAAAATGCCCAGCCTTTTCCTTTCAGAAGTAACAAAATGTCCTAGATAATGCTGTACCTATAAAGCAAGTGTCCAGCATCAGTGTGGTCCTAACGTGGTCTTTCTGTGAGTGCTCTTCTTTTCTAACTAGACAACACCCTTTCCCTCTTCAGCTGGCATTGGAGGAAGGGGTGCTAATACCATTCTCAGACAGAAGTTTGCTGCTCAGCTCTTGGCTAGCTTCTGCACTGCAACCCCATCAGCTGGCCTGGCCTCACTGAGAGAGATGGCTCCGCTACCATCATAGCAGCTGATGGTAGCATAATAAGCACACAAGGTCCTCCTGGAAGGAAAGCTGCTTACACCTGAAAAAGAGAAAGAAGTGGTCCATGGAGAAGATGTTCTTCAGGTCTGCTTTGGTCTCTGTCCACTCCACCCTTCTGTGCCTGGTCTGCCAGGCTGAAGTTAAAATTCCCAGGGCTGAGCATGACTCTTGCTCCCAGGTTGGCTTGGCAAGGATGTCTCTGGCTGACAGCACACTGGAGGACCCACCAAGCACTTCCCCACTCTGGGAACAGCTGCTCTGGGCATGAGGTGGGCTGCAGGCTGGGACTACCACATGCTGCACATCCAACAGTAAAACATGTTGGGAAGTGTCTGTGGTTTGGTTGGCTTGGAGATTCATAGACATTTTATATGATAAAACATGACACATTTTGGTGTAACTGTAATATGGGCTGCTTTTGTAATAGGATGAGTAGGTGTGGAAGGGGATAGATTTCCCTAACCACAGCTCACTGGCAGCGCTCCACTACAGCCGGCACTAAAGCTCCCACTTACCACAAAAGAAGTTCACTTGCCAAATTGTGTAGAATATTTGTTACTGTGGGATTTGTTGTCCAGACAGGGGTTTTTTTGGTCACTCTACCTTAAAAAGCAAAACAAACAAAGCAAGGACAGTAAACATATTAAACACGTGAAGCTCGAGTATGCAATGGGGTGGTCAGGATTTTGCTTGAGATTAGAGGCTGCACAAATGGTTAGGAAGGGTCACTGATGGAGTAATATCTTACTTATGGTCAAATGTGCTTCAGTTTCATAACTGTGGGTTTGTCAACATTTCTCAACAGTATTTTATATTATTTGCCTGCTGGGGTTTTTTTTGTTGTTGTTTAGGAATTTAGTATCTTTTGCATTTATAGTTGATACGAATGAGAATTTCTCACTTGAACTTTTCCCCTTTACTGTTATTTGCTATACTAGAAGCTCTATTCTTTGAGAAAAATAGATTTTAGTTATTGTTCATTCTGTAATAGCAAGGTTACTGATGCAAAAAAGAAATCTAGATACAGTCTAGAAGTTTTTATTAACATTTAATTTGCTGATGGCCTAAATCTAGAAAGGTTATATCAAGTTTAAAGTGCATTAGCATTTGCATTGAGCAAACTATTCCCTGATGACTTTAGGATTACAGTTTACTGCCATGAATACTTAATCTTGCTTACTAGCTTTAAAATTAGTAGAATAAATGCTGCTAAAAAAACCCCAAACAAAACCACAAACAAGTTATATACATGCTGGAGGTTGCAGAACTATATGATTAAATCTGCCATAGTATTTGAAGTTGATTTAGAACTCAAAGGACATACTTATTTTTAATGGAGAACAATATATGGAACATAATTTTACTGTTCAGCCAAATATAAATCAGTAAGAGGGAAAAAAGGGGGGCCATAAATTATATCTTATTGCTTTTTGCTGCCTTCTATATAAAAAAAGAAGCACCAAATTCTTAGCTTTTATTATTTTAGGCTTAGTGCTGTGTTAGTACCCTAATACCAGGCTTGTCCATGTCTAGATGCAGCTTGGGAACCTGAATTCATGGAAGGCAATGTTTCATATCCCCAAGAGAACAGAGCTGTGGTGTTAGAGGTGCATTTTTTGCTCTGCTAGCAGAGTGTCTTCAGGGTGACTGTTACTTATTTGCTGTATCCACGCTACAGAACAGGTTGCTTGAAATCTTACCAGCTTGTTAACTCAGAACCTTGCTAGGTGCAAAAGGAACTCACTATATATGTAACACCAAGAACTGAGCCTGCTTGAAGACTTAAGACCCTGATGAGTTATTATTACTCCAGTTACAACAATCACAATGAACACAAGGTCAAATTGTTAAAATTGTATATATATAAAACTTTCTAGTATACTTCCATTTCTCTGGTGTTATGCTCATCCTTCCATTACTCTACTGGATCCTGGTGTTGACAGTTTTAGTCTTGGGATATCAAGTACCCTCAGCATCCCAAGCTACATGATGTTGATGATTTCCTCCTAGGATCCTCTTTGGATAGTTTTTGTCTTTACTAACATGTACTACAACTTGCCATTTCTTCACTGGCTTGCAAGTCCACATTAGATCTAAATTTATTGTCTCTCTTACATATTGTGGATATTTTGTCTTTGCTCTTGCTACTACTAAAACTGTTTTTACTCAGCTCCCAGGTTCCAGTTCTCTGATGAGAATGCTGCACTGGTGAACTGCTTCTAGCCCTGGGACCACTGTTATCAGTGGTGTTAGGACTTTGTGATTATTTAGAGGGATTTTTAAAGAATGTTCACACTTTTGAGTTTTACTGAGGGGCAGCTGTGAAAACTGATGGGTCTGCTCTCTTAGGCTGAGAGGAAGAAGTCCTGAAACCTGGAACATTTTTAAACTTCAGTTGCAAGTAACTCTTTTGCAATGCTTATCAGGTGAAGTGTACATATTATATAATATGAAACACTGCTCCAACCATAGCAGTCATTATTATGCAAAGCCTTTTTCCAAGGTAGGTCTTGAAATGCCCTAAGGACACAGCAGGGAAGAGCTGGGGAATTCAGAATGCATTTTCACACTTTTATTCTTATTTTATTCCCTCACATTTCACACCACCCCATGCCAATCATTTGTTAATGAAGAAAAGGGACTTTTCCTTGTCATTTGTTCTTGAAATTGTACCTTACCTCTGAGATATACACTGAAGGAAGAACTCACCATTCAGATGTTCCTTTGTAGATCAGATACACAAAGAAGGTGACCCTAAGATGCAGTGACCTTGGTGCTGCAATCTCAAATCAACAGAGAAAAAAATATTAGGAACTCTTTCAATATCATAATTGTAACATTCAGTTTGCTTTTTTTTTCCAGTGAAAACATTGAAAATTGTGATGCAGTGATGCTCACATAGAAAAAGCAAGAGTAGGAAGGTACAGGGTAATAACACCATTGCTTTCTATGACTAGGCTAGCATCTAGGTTTCGCATAAACTGGTTTATTCTACAGCATTGTCACTTAAGTAGACTTGTTACCCTATACCAGAAGTGGAAGCCTCCATCATGCCAGTCTGCAGTGAAACCCAGCACTGGTTACTGCAGCTGGGCTGCGCCTCAGGAAAACACATGTTCTGTTTCCAGCTGCCTCCTGGTACCCAGGAGGGCCTTGGTCTTTCTCCTTTGCTCGCTGTTGTGTGCATTTAATTTTGCTGACTGCAGCGACTCCTGAATTTATACTTAGTCTGAATTCTTTCATGCCAAATGACTGTATGTTTTTACCATAAGAAGGTAGTTTATTCACTTGCCGAGTGATGCCACTGGCATAGCAATGGAGTTGGTTCTCTGGCCAGTTATTTCTAGGAGTGGGTAGTTAGGTACATAGAAATGGACTGTCAACCATTAACTCGATGGAGTTCCCTAGGGCACATGATTGGTCAAAGACTTTTAAAAAGCATATCTCTACTTCTAGGACTGTTTTCCTCTTTTGTTTAGGTGCTCTGTTGTTGAAACAATGGTATTCAATCCTAAGGTGTTTCTTCAAATCACAGCTCTCATGGCTTTTGGTTAGTGATGTCTTTGCCTGGAAGCAATAAGGAAATGTTCATCTAGACATGCAATGTTTTATGGGTGTGAGTTTGAGAGTACTGTAGGTATCAAGTTTGCCTGGAGGTCCAGTCAGCCTGAGAGGCAATCAGACTCACATTTCTCACTTCTCAGGAAAGCTTTCTACCTCCTTCACTGTGGTTACAGTGATAATAGAGAGCCCTGGCCTTTGTGGAAGGGTGAGAATTCAGGTCTCCTCCTCCTGGGCAAGCAGAGAGACAGATTTTGTTTTATTCTTTGTCTCTGCTCAAGTTAGTTTCCAGTTACATACTGCCAAGTACCAGCATTTCCTGTGGGGTCAAGCACCACCTGCTTGCTGAGGAGAAGATTGCCATCACCCATACAGATCTTCCAGATCCTCCATGGCCTGGACTAGTGCTGTCAGACCATGACATTTGAGGATGGGGAAGAGGTCAAGGATGTCCCTGGCCCCACCGACATCAGTCACATTAATGGGGAGGTGCCTGGACACCTCTGTTGTACAGGGATCTCTCCAGGCAGGGTGTCAGGTGCATCCAGACAAGTTATTTGCACCCATCTTCTCCCAAGGTTAGCATGGGAGGGTCTAGCTGAAGGTTGTGATCATTCTGAGGGACAAAGAAGGCACTAAGCTGTGTAAATCTACCAGAAGAGCATTCACTGTGAGGGATAACTCCAGATGCCAGCACTTGTCAGGATTTGGCCTGATGTCGACTATTGCATTCACAGGCCAATCCACTGTAACCACCAAGTCCTTTTATTGCTGTGGGCCCAATCCATTGCAGGGCTTCAGTTTCCAGCCCTCACTGTAACCCCTGATGTGCCACTAACCCATGTAAGGAAGGCAGGCTGCCCAGGCTGTCATTAGGAACCTAAATACTGTTGTGGATCATGGCCCTGGGGAAACTGTTAAAACAGCAACAGTTGTCCTCCCCTTCCCGGGCAGGCACTGACACCAGCTGCTTGCTGGAGCATGAGGGTAGATAATGTTTCATCCATGTTTCCAATTCTATATGTGGCAAAAAACTACTCCAACTCTTAAAGCTTAAATAAGGAAGTTTATCAGAAAGACCATGGACACATCCCTCTTCCTTTGTCATCATGGAAAATAAGTCTTACAGATTCTTCAACTCGTAGTGTTTATTTTTAGTAGGTCAGGATTCTCCTTTTGTTTTTAATGTGGACATTTATTTTTGAGCTGCTTCTTTTAGCTACGCACACAGGGATGCTGTGGGATGGTAACCATAGTAACTACAGAACATGGAAGACATAATTTCACCCCCAAAATGCATATTACTGGGTTTGTGTTTTCTGGACTGGAATCGTCTCGTTCCCTGAACAATAGGAGGAAGTGAAAAGAACTTATTTATTTCATCATGATTAAAAGAGAAACTCAGACAAGTAGCATATGGTGGGAGAAATATGCATTGGGTGCTGCTCTGGTATGTCCAAGAAGCCAGCATAGACAGATAAGACCAAACAGAAATCTAAGTGTTATTTCCATACAGTACTTAATGAAATAATCTAGTCTGAGGCTTTCTTGTCCACACTGAGCATTTCATCATCTTTGTGAATGTAGTCAGGTGATCTCAGGGGTCTGGTGCAAGGGCCTTCACTGATACAATGCTGAAGCCACAGTTCTGCATTACAGGTAATGTGTAACTTGCCCCTTACTCCAAAGCAGATGCACTGAACACATCAGTAATGCAGCATGGGGCTCAGCCTCTCATTTGCAGTGTCCGAATCTGAATATTCACCTACAGCAGGGGAGTGGGGGTCTCCCAGGGGTTGCCCCCAGATGATGGAGCTCACCACTTCAGGAAGTCATCCTGTTCACCAAGGTCCCAGGAAGGGGAAGGTGAAGTTGGAGAGTTAGAGCTAGAGTTTGTTTTGTGCAATTTAAAACTGCTTGTGAGGACATCAGAGCGTGATAATACTGGAGAAGCCAAGAAGTGATTCTGCTGTAATAACATCTCCAGACTGGTAAAATTGGCCTGTTGTGTGACAGGTCAGACACGATGTTCTGTGCATGACCAAAACCTTTTCACTTGACAGAGGTCCCTGCTTGACCCAGGGTGTTACATGATACTGCTGTAGAATGCTTGTTGCAGAAAATGGAGTTTTCTCTCCCACTCCCTTTTCTCCATATAAACAATCCTGTTTCCCAGCAGTGGCAGTACAGGACGTATAACTGCAGTGGTTTCCATTTCCAGCTACGCAACAGACCCGTATATTTTAGGGGTGAAAATACATGACAGCATGTAGTAATGCGAGTTGTTATCATCTGTCTTCCCCTTGATAGCACTTAAACAGATAGCTACATTTATTGTTGAATAAAATCAATTATTATAAAAGCACTTCAGTACTAAATTTTTCTAGGGATTTATTTTTATGTGCATTTGAAGAATTTATGCCTTGATGAATCACATACCCATAAGTAGTTTCTTTTCCTAGAAATATCTTAATTCAGGGGACTGCTAAGACCAACCCCGAGGAACTTAAAAAATTACTACACTGCTTAGAGTAATGATATTATAATACCAAATTTGTAATAACTTAAAAATAAATTACCCTTTGCTTTTGAACTGATATTTACTTTTTCTTCCTCTCAGAGGGAAGCAAACTTTAAAATGAGAGAAGCTGAGTTTTTACAGAATAATGAGACTCTACAAGTCAGATATTAATGAGGCAGCTTAATACTCTTTAGCTGGTCAAGTGCTGAAATTGGCTTCACTTACTTATCTTTTTAGGAACCTGCTCCTGTTACGACTTTCCACATACTTGACTTTAGCCATGGCATGGGAAGACTTGTTTCTTTTCACTATGCCCAGAAAGTGTTACATAGGGAACAAACAAGCATTTTTGCAACAGGGGAGAGGAACAAGCAAAGCAACAGACATATAACAACAGGCACCATTCATGGTCACGCTTTTTTTCACTTCCACATGGATAAGCAAGGCCACCTACAACTCCCCAGTGAATGTTTCAAGGTTTTGCATGCTGCATTTCATCCCTGCTTTGATCTCTGGTACATCTTCCTCATGAAAATGTTGATATTTCCACAGATTTTTGCTCATGGGCCTGAAAACAATGAGCTTATTGGTTGAATACTGCAACAGCTGCTACAGATTCAATAATAAAAACAACAACAACAATAATAATAATGACAATAATATGAATGGCTATTCATAAAACAATTACAGTGAAACTGTTAAAATTAGGTTTTTGCCTTAAAGAATAGAAAAACCCCACATTCCTTAGCAGAATTCCAGTGGATGATAGAGTAAACAATGCAACAAAAAATATATAAGAAATCTAGCAATATTTTATGACTAAATTGATTACAAGAAAAAAAAAAAAACTGCTTTAAAGATTCATGAATAAATGCAGTTAACTGAATCACCATCACAAACCATAGCAAACAATGTCTGTGTGAAAAATGTATTGTCAAATAACTGTTTTGTAAGTGAAATCAGTAAAGGAGGTTGGCTCTTTTACAAAAAGGAATGAGGATTAATTGATATTTTTAACTGAAGAATATACTTTGTTCTCTGGAAGAATATGATTTCTTACCTCAAGCTTCAGAGCTGCTCACTTTCAAAATGTTGTGAAAATATTTTTTTCCAGCTTTCAAAGGATGTCTTTCCTTGTCCCTTCCTCCCAGCAAAAAAAAATAACAAAAACATCTGAAGTTCAGATGTTTAGAAAAATATTGCCCTGAGGTCTGAAAGCAAATACAAGAAATTTCCAGCTGAAAGCGTTTATTCTCCCTGCAAGATTGAGGCAGTGACAGGTGTATTTATTTTAAAGGGAAGGTGCCCCAGACTGTCTGCAGCACAGTTTAGAAGAAAACACTGATAATTCCAATTTCAGTATCTGTGAAGAGGGAGACTTGTCAGTTAAAGTGGTTCCTGTGTAAGGAGTAACATCACAGGAGTAACATCATAGGCATCTACCATAGGTGGATAAGCAGGAGCATAACAGGTTGGATGTCAGATTTACTGCTGAGAATGATCTGAGGCATGGATGAACAAATATGTTCTTAACATGTAATTTCTCATAGTATAGAAATAACCTAAAAGCTCCTTGATTTTGTGAGTTCTCCAAGCTCACCCTCCTGGCTGGTCGAAGACTTCATGTTCAATTTATTTTGGTTTGCAGTGTATGATTTCTGCCAACATGGTTTGACTTGATTTTGACATTGGATTATTGTCTTCCCAGCCTTGCACTGCTGGCTGTATGAGTGTCTGATGATACTCAGTGGCATGGAAATAAATAGACAATTACAGTTGGTACAGACATCCATTGTATTTCACAATGTGCAGGCTCTGTAGTTGATTTCCAAACCTAAACATGTGTAAGTGATTTCAATAAGCTGTTTTCTGAAAATACCCATTACTGTCAATCCAGGCTACTCCATGGAAAACACCTTTTCTAAATGTCTTTATTCTGTAGTTAGTGCTTCATTGGCCTAAAGATCCGAGAAGGATCTTACTTGCCTGCTGGGGTGTTGCATTTTTCCTTCAGCATCACTTTCACATTTGGCTGCTTGCCCACTGGCCTTTATCCCATCCCAACAAATGGAAAGCTCAAACAACTTTCCATGTTTAATTTACATTTAAAAAATTACAAAACTTTGGCATGTTTCATCCCATTTATACTGGGAGAATAATCTCAGGTATCCTTCCTCATATGTCCCAAGTGTATTAGATGGTAAGGAATGGAATTTTTTCAGAGTTTAAGTATTCAGTTGTGCTGGATTTGGCTGGGGTAGTGTTAATTGTCTTCATAATAGCTTGTATGAAGATATGTTTTGGATCAGTGCTGAAAACAGTGTTGGTAATTCAGAGAGATTTTTGTTACTGCTGAGCAGTACTTACACAGAGTTAAGGCCTTTTCTGCTCATCACATCAACCCCCCAGTGAGTAGGCTGAGGGTGCACAAGAAGTTGGGAGGGAACAGAGGTGGGACAGCTGACCCCAAGTGACCAAAGGGATATTACATACCATATGACATCACGCTCAGCAATAAAAAGCTGGAAGAAGAAGGAGTTGGGGGGCCATTCAGAGTGATGATGTTTGTCTTCCCAAGTAACCGTTACCCATGATGGAGCCTGGCTTTCCTGGAGATGGCTGAAGAGCAGCCTGACAATGGGAAGTGGTGAATGAATTCCCAGTTTTGCTTTGCTTGCACAAACAGCTTTTGCTTTCCCTATTAAACTGTCTTTATCTCAACTCACAAGTTTTTTCACTTTTACCCTTCTGATTCTCTCCCCATCCCACCAAGGGGCAGTGAGTGATTGGTTGTGTGGGGCTTAGTTGCCAGCTGGGTTTAAACCACACCACCAGTCCATCATGCCAACAGGCATTTGTGGTTTATTACCACTGTGAAGATGTGTTTTATGCCATGATATTATCCATGCTGAATATTAGATAGCCATCCACTGTTATACAGGATCTATTTCTCTTGCCTCTGTGTAGTGGTGCCTGTGGGCGTAATGAAGGCTCTCTGGAAGGGCTAACCTAGCCCAAACTTTAGTGTGGCTGACCCTGGAGGGACTTTCTTCTACATGTTGGTTTTAATTCCTCTTAGAGTGTTCAGTTTGTTTTGGAGTTTCTTATAGGATGTAAAAGGAAAACAAACCAGGAAGCAGTGATGACAGAGCTAAGAGAACTGGGGAATCAAACCTAAGTGAACACTAATACCAGTGGGCTTTCTCTGCCCACTGCAAGTAGTTTTCACTCTTGCAGCTACTGTCATCCATGCTAACAGTGCGTTGTGTAGATTAGAAGAAATTCACTTTATTTCATGGTTGCTTTGGGGTCTGTGTCAGATTGTCTCCTGTTTATACAAGTTCCAGGCATCTAGAAACAGGAGACTTAATTCAGTGCCTTCCAGTCCCTCTCATCATGACCACTTGCTCAGTTACAGGTGCCACTGGGAAAAAGTCTCCAGCAGCAGTAGCTAGATTGGTGATTGGTCTGAAGGGCACCTCCATCCAAAGAGGAGCACCTTTACAGTCTTGGTACAAACTGGATTTAAATGACAGGAAATGTGAAACCACAGTGCAGTATTGTTAAAAAGAAGGATAGTCGTGTACAAGCACACCGTGGTCTTGCCCACAGACAGACATGTTTCTTTCCTGTTGACCTAAGCTGCAAACAGGAGAGGTAGGATTTGCCTTTGTTAGCTGTTCATGTGATTGTCACCACAGGTTGCCAGAGGATACTGTGTAGAGTGATCACATCCTGGGATAAGAAACAACATAATATAATCATGCTGTTTTCCAGTAGATCCCAGGACTGTATTCGTGAAAAGTGCAGAGAAGAGTCTGACTGTTCTTCATGGAGGGTCACGTTGTATCAGAGAGCACTGCCAGAAAGTTGTAGCGTTCGGTGATGAGATTCAGGAAGCAAACTGTATGAAATTTCTGTGCTATCCATCAGAACTACATGGAACATCTCATCTTTGTGCTGGTTGTATGCCTGGGTTTAGCAGCATTCAACCAAATACACTAATAAAATTTAATGGATCAAATTATCTATTCCACATTAAAAAGTTGGGTGTGCTCAGAGAGCTAGAAATAGAGCAGTTAAAAAACTCAGCTGATTGAAATGAGGAGTCAAGTGACTGAAGCACTTTATAAACACTCAAGTTTCACTTTTCTGAAACACATCATGAGAAAGTTCATCATACAGGTCCTCTGACCTGTAAATCCTGCTGCATATCTTTTTTGTCTGCTCTAAGGCAGGATCTTGGCTGTTGAAGCTCAGCTTACTGACCAATTTCTTCCCTAGCTATCCATCCTGCACTGCCTGTTCTAGTAGAGGAGCTGATCTGCTGATCCAGTGGTTATTCAAAACAAATGAGATAGCTGTCTGAGATGCATGGCATTCATTACTATAAGTCATCTATCACTCAATAACCTTAGGTGGAAAATGCACGGAGACGAGACAAACAGATTTAACATGAAGGCAGAATTCATCTTCAGGAAGCAAAGAAAGAAAAGTGAAGAGGATTGAGGTTGGCCAATCAGAGAGAAGGCATTCAGCTCAGAGAAGAACAGTCACAAGGGAAAATAAAAACTAGCATGGGCAACTGAAAGAATGATGAAAAATGGGATTGAAGTTTTGAATTCTAAGATAAAAGTGGGAAGGAAGCAAAGACACTGCCACTGCCAGGTAGTCAAAAGCACAAAGGAAAGATGGGGGAGAGAAACAGAAAAAAGCAGTTCTGGTTGCACAGAAAACTGTAGCCTGGTTGAAAACCGAAGCTACACCTAATTAATGTCCTAAATTGCTTCACATGTAAAATAAACTGATGAGAACCAGGGTTACATATCCTTACATGGGGATTTGCATCACTTTGAGTAAACATACCTCCAGTTGGGTTGTCTGAACAGTTTGAACATCAAAGAGTCCCAAGAGAAAAGAAAGACGAAGTTGTCCTTAAACCTTCCTCATGGTTCTGGACATGATGTTGAATCCACTTCTGTTGTCCAGAAATGCAGTGGGACTGATAGTTTGTAGTGTGAAAGCAATCTTTCAACAAACTAGTTCATGTTAGTATTTGCATTTTGAAGTAATACTTTAAAATCTTCACTGTGCTTCAGAAGATGGGAAAACTCTTCAGCAGAAGTCTCCAAGACTTCAATTCAAACACATTTCTATGCTCCTGAACCCTGTTCCTTCCTCTTTCAGGTTTTGCAACCCCTATAAGAAGATTTCAATAGTAATAGCTGTCCTGTATCAGCCATTAACCACATCAAAGAAATATAGTTTAACACAAAATAGGTGTTAGTTATAGAGAGGTCACCTTGAATAATGAAATCCCAAGCACCATGGCAGTAATGCTAATCTTTGTTTTGCAAATATTCCCCAAGGCATTTTTCAGTAAAAGAGCTGAATGCTCTTCTGCAAACATCAGGTCTTTAATTCCTTCCTTCATTTTCCCTTCTGTTTTTATAGCCACCATCTATTTTTTCTTTCCTAACTATGAGCTTAACCTATCAGTGTTGGTTTAAACTCTTTATGATGGGCTTGCAGGGTTAAATTTAGCAATTCCATCCCCTTCAGCCTCAGTAACATCAGTTTGGCTATGTGAGTATACATTTGTGTTTGTTTATGCTGAAAAGGTTCATTTTTGAGGAAGGAAAATCACTGTTTGTCTGCCCAGCAGCTCACTGATGCATGAAGAAACACAAAGGGTCATTTCATTTGTCCTGATGTGGTTGCGACTCTGCCCTGTTACTTGGGAAGGTGTTCAGCAGGGGTCTTGGATGAAGCAGGATTATATCCCCACTTCCCCATCCATGTGAGGAGTAGTGTTGGCTTTATGGAGATGTATGGAGTGTAATAGGAGGTTGCAGCTAAGTTTTAAATACCATCATCTAGAAAAGTAGGCATAGTGGTTTGGGTATTTCAATTAGTATTCATATTGGATGGACTTTCTTACTTGATCACAAAGTCACAAATCAAAGCTTATGCCTGGTTGCCTTTTGGGATATTGATCCGTGTCCATGCAGGCAGCCTGGCAAAGCTTCTGTTAAATTAATGCAGCTCTCAAGAGTGACTGAGCAAAGGATTAATGTAGAAGACTGTTAATCAAATTAAGTGTTTCCTAAAATTCTGTAATACATTCTGTGCACAAAGGAAACTTTGGTAAGAACTTGTTATTACAACAGAAATTATTTATTCTTTTATATTTCATAATACCAAATGGAAATTTGTTCTCTTCTTCAGTGATATCCGGTGTTCAAACATTATAGCATGAAACCTGGAAAAAAAGCCTGTATACATAATGATTTGCAACAGGAAAAGAGGATGTGCAGTATGGAGAAGAAGGTGAAATGGAGGTTCATATCTTGTTTAGTCACTCATATGGGATAGGGAGAAGTTTATAGGCATGAGTCTTTATAGATTTTATAAAGACTGAATTTCTCAGCACTTTGAACAACTCTAGTGGTCGCTCTGTGCAAGGCAAACAGGTTCTTGGCCCAAAAGTGTGGACTTTGGTCTGCATGAGTAGGGACAAGAGCTGAACCATCATCGCTTTCCTGAATGCAAAGCCCTTGCTCCTGTTCCACCCCAGCACCTGAGCTGGCCAGATTAAGGCACAGGGGTGTTACACAGCTGCTCTCCAAAGGCTCAAGTCCATGTGGTAGCCTCTAGGTTCCCAAATTGTGCAGGTCATATCAGGTAGTCTGGTGAACGAATCTGAGAGAGTCAGCTCCGTGTTGCTATGCTGGCAATAGCTACAGGAGAGCTTGTATATTAACAGTTGCTCATGGACCACAGGTTCAGCTGTATCCCAGCACTGTTAGTGGTCAACCATCTTTGTTTGCGGATCATTGGGGCACCCTTGTGGTGGTGAGAGCAACACAGGTCCTGGGCTGTATTAGTAAGAGCAGAGAGACACTTTTATCACCCTCTCTCTATTCATGAGGCCTTACTTGTTATGCTATATACAAGAGGAGCTCCCCAGTGCAAGAGAGATACTTTGGCATTGACATACTGGAGTAAGTCCAGTGGAGGACCAGCAAGATGGTTAGGGGACTGGAGCATGTGACAGATGAGAGGACACTGAGGGAGCTGGGTTTGTTAAGTTGGAGAAGAAGAGCCTAAGTGAGGCTGTAATTCCTGCACTCAGCTATTTTAAGGAGGGCTGTAAAGAAGGTGAGGACAGATTTTTCTGAGGCACACAGAAGAATGCTGAACAGCAGTGGACATGATGTTCAGCAAGGGGAAAATTAAAGAAGACACAAGGTAATCATGCTTGACAGTCAGAATGGTCAGACATTGGAGAAGGAGACCAGAAAGGCTGTGGAGTCTCCATCCTTGGAGATGTATAAGATGTGGCTGTTCAAGGCCCTGAACAATTTAATTAAACTTCAAAGTGGTCCTGCTTCAAGTAGATGACTAAATCAGATGACCTCCAGATGTCCTTCCCAATTTGAATTATTCTGTGACTCTATATTCCTGTTATGGTGAAACTCCTGCAAGGCTGGATGGAGAAGTCTGCTAAACAGAGGCGTGGACCAACTTCTTCTTTCTTCAGAGGGCACTGTTGTGTTTTCTGTCTTCAAAAATGATTTTTGGATATCCACAAATTAAAGGGATTAATTTTCTTTCAAATGTGTAGGGCTGTAAATAGGTAAGAGCGTTACTGACCACTATGGACCTTAGGTTTTTCACCAAAAATACACCCTCTCTGTTTCCAAGACAATTAGCAGATAATATCTTTTAAAGCCACTGATCAATGTTAAAAAGGGCAAACTAGTTCTGATGTAGACTGAAGTTCATAGTCACTTGTTAAGGCACTTCAGAATCCTTTCACTAATCCAGGCAATGCACAGTAACACCGCCCTGTTGGCAAAGGGGTGATGCACATAGAGATTGTCATAGAATCACAGAATCATTTAGGTTGGAAAAGACCTTAAGATCATTGAGTCCAGTCATTAACCCATCACTGCCAAGTCCACCACTAAACCTTGTGCATAAGCACCACATCTACACATCTTTTAAATACCTCCAGGGATGGCAACTCCACCACTTCCCTGGGCAGCCTGTTCTAGGGCTCAACAACCCTTTCAGTGAAAAAGAATTTTCCTAATGACCAATCACAACTTGAGGCTACAATCTCCTTTCAGGTACTTGTGGAGAGCAAGAGGGTTTCCCCTCAGCCTCTTTTTCTCCAGGCTAAACAACCCCAGTTTTCTCAGACACTCCTTGTGAGACACTTTCTCTAGATCCTTCACCAGCTTCATTGCCCTTCTTTGGACATGCTTACCATGTTTCTTACAGTAGACACACACCTGGCTCCCACCCTCATGCCCATCTCATGCTCAGCCTGAATGCAAGCATCAAATGAGTGATGCCAAGAGTTTTGGAACCATCACGACTATCTCTTGTTGACAGCAGAGTCACAGTCACCCCTGAGACAGAGTCTCCAAAGTTGCCCTCTGGCAGTTTGACACCCTCATATGTTCTTGAGAACACTCTGGATCACCTGTATCCCAGTGGGATCTTTCAATTCCACCTCTCACTTCTTGTATATTGTTAATGGACTATTGCTGATAATTCCATCGAGATTAACAGAGCTAATAATTTTCATCTGGTCTGGTGGGTAGATTAGGGAAGTAGGGCCAATAAAGAAATGCAAAACTGAAAATACTATTCAAGTTCTAAATAGTAATATTTATGTTACCAAAATCCTAAGAGTGTAATGTTGTAGTGTGTCAGTGTGGGCAGTACTAGCTCTAGCCAAAGGGATGAGTCAGATGTATCACCACTTCTGACTTCATTGGGTTTTCCGAATATTTTCCACATATATGGCTGAGCTTTTTGTGTGTGGCTTGATTTGTTGCAACAGATTCCTCCTTTCTTCTTAACTTTCTTCACTCCTAATTAAAAAAATTTACTCCAAGCCCTGTTTTGTTCACTCATATTCCCAGATTGTGCAGAAATACATTGGATTTTAAGAAAAAAAAAATCAAATACATGGAATCAGTACACTCTTTACATTTAGGAAACCACTTATTAATTTTAAAGGCAGACCTTTGGTATATGAAAAGTTCATAATACTCATGAAGTTTATGTAATTTAGCAGTTACATATATCTGTGCATCTTGTCGACAAGCCTGGCTTATTTGGGCTGATAAATTACAGGCTACATTAAGTAATTGAAATGATTTAAGACTATTCTGCAGAAATGCAGCTGAGGGACATTGCAGTGGGTCTTTTATTTTTAAAGCATATATTTTAAGAGCTTAAATTGCTACCATAAACACTGTTTTAAACTTTAACCATACAAGTATGTTCATTTTCAAAGACAGTCACTTATTTATCTAGCACGAAACAATAATTTATGATGCTCAGTGTTGGTTTTCATTGACTCCCCAGATCTTTGGCAGTGACATAATGCTGTTCAGTTGCTTTTGCAAAAAAATACTACATCATTATCATTTGTGTTATTATGTGAGACAAAAATACTTCCTGTGTTTAAGAAAATAATGGTTTGAAGGTTGGAGAGAGGCCTGGGATTTATTTTGGTTTGAAAGTGCCTGTCCGTGGCAGAAGTCTGCTGGGAGATTTTTTTGTCTCATGTTTGTTATGTGGAGGGCTGGAGGACAGACCCTCCCACTCCTGCAGCATCTTTAGGGAGACTGGATTAAACCTCAGCTCTTGGGTCAGGTCTTCTCCCAGTCCCACACAAGGAATATCCAGGGGATAATGTATGTCTGGATGTGGTTTCTGAGCACTATTTCAATGTCTGCATGCTAGCACGAGATTTTTTTTCTTTGATACTTAAAAAATCACGAATAAATTGCAACTTGAATGTATACAGTATTTCTTAAGGTCAAGTTATTCCACTCCCTAATAAAATACAATCAATAACCATTGCAAGAAGCCTGTAGGGTAGTGTATCATTTATCCTGAAACCTTCTGCTCTGAATAAGAATTCTGACTTCACTTTTCAGTATAAATTGTGATCTCTCATAGCTTCTGCCAGGGATGCCATAAAATATGCCATTGTATTAATCAAAGTCCCAGCATCCTGGCAACTAAACAATGAATTATTGCTGTAATACAAATTCTCAAGAAAGAGTACCACATCTTCTCCTGGCTGTGCTGAAAAGCATAACATTTACAGTGTGATGGCAGAGAGGGCAGGAGACTTTGTAGAAATGCTAATTAAACCCTCTCTTTGGAGATTAGATTGATTTGATAAATACCCTTTAACTCTTATATGTCTCTTTATTACATGGCCATAAACTACCTATGACCCTTTTTAATGCTTTATAAATAAATTAACAGATTAATTAAATAGTTCCTATGTGCTTTCCAAATAGATTCATTAAACTCTTGAAGTTCACAAAAAAGATTTATGGACCTTGCTGCATAATGCCGTACTTGATGTTATTTAAATTTTTGTTCAACACTTGAATAAACGCTGAAAGGAGTTCAGGGGCAAAATCAGAGTTGTAATTTTTGGAGCCAAAGCCTCCTCAGCCTTTGGAAAAGATTGTTCCAGGATTTTCTGTGAGTGACTAGCCTCACAAATCAAGTCTCAGCTTTTTACTTCTTTTGTAGGGAATTATCTCATTTAATTTGTGCAGGAAGCAGCAGTGTTAAGCATTTAGATGGAAAGGATCAGAAAAACAATAATGTTTCTCTGCGTAAATATTTTTATGAACTGTGAGTAGACTGCATTAAATATTATGTAGGAAATATTTGGTTAATTCATTTATGTATTTATAAAGTTCTTTCATGTGTTTGGAATGCATTACCGAGGGGTAATACTGTGTCAGGAAAAAGCCAACATCGATTTGTCTAGAACAAATCATGTGAAAACAAAATAACTACCTCCTGGGACAAAGGCAGGAGACTTTGTGGACAGAGGGAAAGTGAGGAACATCATATAAGCCTTTCAGTGCCATCTCACATGGAGATCTCAAAGCAAGCTGGAGAAGGGAATCTCACCTGGGGGAAACTGTGATAGGGCAGGTGAGCACTGGCTTCAATAACCACGCTCACAAAATGAAGACCACGCCTTAATTTCCAACAAGGAGCTCTAGAAGGATATCCAGAGCCTAAAACTGCTCAGTGCTTACATCAATGATATGAATGGGGGACAAAGGAGGGTGCTCATAAAATAAACATGTGACAAAGGAACTGGAGGGCCAGTTTAGAATTCCAAATGATCATCTAGGTTGAGACAAAAATCTGAAACATGTAATGTACAACTTTGCAAGTTTCTGTAGCTTTTTTCCCAGCCTCCCTCTCCCCTTGGCCACTGGTTGCACAGCACATTGCTCACCCTCTGGGCACACGTGCCTCTTCCAGGTCCTCTAATTCAGTGCTTTCAGACAGGGGCATGTCTGCTCACAAAAAATACCCTGACTTGGCACTGGACTCATCACTTGGATTTCTTTATCCAGACCGCATGGCAAGCGATGAACTTGACTCTCTGCAGGAGACTGACCAGAACATGCTGAGCCCAAATGTTCAGCAGTCTGAAACAAAGCCAACCCCAGGCACAGCTTCCCTTTCTGTGTGTCTAATGTGTGTCCATATATGTCATATTGCACATTTTTCTCATAGACTTTTAAACCAAGTAACTTTGTTGTCCATATGCAATGCAATCTCCCACCAGTAGCCACACTGTTTGGTTCATCCAGTTTGTCTTCACTGTTTGAACAGTTCCCGGATCCATGTCTCTCCATACAGTGATATGTGTCTGTGTAAACCTCTGTCAGTCTTTTCATAAAAGCTACACACATCCAACCTGTCAGTACCTGATCCCATTGCACAACTACAGTAAGAAGCTTGCGTATTTTTCAAGCTCCATAGCATTGCTGTGCACAGCAGCAGCTCTTGCAAAGCACTGAGCGTAAGTACCATCCTGCTTAACTGTGACTGCGTTACACAAATAGTCAGAAATGCAGCAGCAGAATCCTCTGGGTGGCAGAAAATGATGTAAAAGAAGCAGCAGATCTCGAGCAGAACATGAATCAGCAGTGTCATCATTCTCCCCCCAAAAAGCAACCACCATTGAGAGACACAAGGCTCTTACATATATATAAGACATTAAATAATAATGAAAGAAATGTACCACTGAGGACTAGTGAAAACTCAGCTGGAGTAGTCAGCCCAGATTTGGGCACTGCACTTCCAGAAACAAGTATATTACACTGGAGAGCAACAAAGGCAAATAATAAGACTAATCAGAGATTTAGAAAAAGTGGTGTAGTAGGAAAGCTTGAGACAAAACTGGCTGTTCAGTCCAGAGAAGAGACAACTGATGGAAGATGTGTCCCTTCACACCGGAAATCTCCTGCCCCCTTCTCTGCTGCCTCTCCCAGGAATGAGACTCTCCCAATCCCCGGTAAGCTGGATAAGAAGCAATTCACTTAGAAAGAAAGACACAGAGAATTAGGTTTTATTTTAAAATACTGAAACTCTGGAAGAGTTTGCTGAGGAAGACTTATGAGGTGTGGCTGAGGAAGCTGGGGTTGTTTAGCCTGGAGAAAAGAAAGTTGAGGTGAGACCCTATTGATCTCTATGACTACCTGAAAAGGAGGTTGTAGCAAGGTGAGGGTTGGTGTGTTCTCCCAAGTAAGAAGTGATAGGACGAGGTAAAAGCCTCAAGCTGTACCAGGGGAGATAATAGATTTGACATTAGCAAAATTCTTTTCACTGAAGGGGTTGTCACTGAAAGGGTTGTTGAGCACTGGAACAAGCTGCCCAGGGAAGTGGTTGAGTCACCATCCCCAGAGGAATTTAAAAGATGCATAGATGAGGTGCTTAAGGGCATGGTTTAGTGGTGGACTTGGCAGTGCTGGATTAACAGTTGGGCTCAGTGATCTTAAAGGTCTTCTCAACTTAAACATTCTATGATTCAAAGATCTTTCCTTCCTCTCCACAGGAAAATGAGCCTTTATCCAAGCAAAACGCTGGCTGTGTTACCAGCACTGAAGTTGCGGTCATAATTTGTGTTGAGGCTCCTTATCTTGTTGGAGCAGGCCATTGTATAGGCAACTGTTAGTTTGTAAAAAATGAAGATGTTGTCATTTTTATTTTCAAGGTGGTACTTAAAAAGAATCTTTCAAATCTCATAGTTTCAAGTTGACATTATTATTTTTCATGGGACTTACTAATGTTTTTGAAGTGTTTGGAGTTGGCAAGCTGGTATTCTGATACTTGATATTCACACAAAAAATCCATGGTCCTACTGAAAATTAGAGGTGATATCACTGAGTAAGGACTGCTTCTGTGACTTGGGTCTTTGCAGAGTTAAACCCTTCTTTGCAAATTTGTAAGAACTGTCATCCATGGACCCCAAAGCAATTTAGAAACAGTTTTTAATGTTAAAAATCGACTTGGCTCAGGCCATAACTGAGTTCAAGCAGCTTTGTGGATCTGGCTGCTTTTCAGTGGAGAAAAATAATCCCTTTGGAAAGCAATTGGGCTGAGTGTTTGTAGTATTTGGAGTGCTAAAAAAATTTAGGGCAGATATTATTAGATCCACACTGGCAACCACCTAAGCCAATTTACTGATTCAGTGAACCCTGGGTAACCCTGTCAGGTCTTATTCCCACAGTGAGATGGGAAGGCAGAGAACAAACAAACTGTAGCTAGTGTAAACTTTTCACTCACTTTTCTAGGTGTAGCTCCTGTGCAAAGTGTCCTGTGTTTCTGTGTGTACAAAGCACTCAGCAATCCTGCAAAGTAGGCACTAACCTCTTAATGCCACCTTCCTGCTCCATCCAAACCACCCATGTCTGAATCTTTCAGTCACGTAAGGATTTGTATCTTCAGATGCGGAGATACTACATTCAGTAGCAACTCATCCAAGAGGGAGGATCACAGAACCATTCAGGATGGAAGGGACCTCGGGAGGTCTCTTGTCCAGCCTCCCAATCCAATCAGGATCACCTGTGTGGTCAGATGAGGTTCCTCAGGGCTATATTCAGTCAGGTCTTGAAAATGTCTCCCTGGGCAGCCTGCCTCACTACTTGCTGTTCTCATGGGGAAAGGTTTCTCTTGATATCCAGTCTGAACCTCTCATGTTTCAGCCCATGCCCATTGTCTCTTGTCCTTCTGCCATGCCCCCCTGCTAAGAGTCTGGCTCTGTGTCCTTGATGACCTCATAAGTACTGGGAGGCTGTTGTCAGGTTGCCTCATGCTGTCTCCAAGCTGTAAAAGCTCCAGGTCCTCAGCTCCCCCTCACAGAGCACTTGCTCCAGCCCAGCCCACAACATTTGTCCCAGCTGAGTTTAATAACATTAATCTTAGCCCATTCTTCCAGCCTGTTTGGGTCCCTCGGAATGGCAGTCCTGCTTTCAAATATATCAAATGGTCGTCAGTCCAGTGTCCTCTGCAAGTCTGACCAAAGAGCACTCTGTTGCCTCCTTCAGATCATTGGCAAAGATGTTAAAGAGATTGTATTCCAGGATAAACCCCCGTGTTACCCCACTTGTCACAGATGACCAGATAGAGCACAGCTCATTAACTACTACCCTTTGAGCTCCACTATGCAACTGGTTAGTGTCCTCTATAGTTGTCCATCCATCTTGCATCTGTGTAGGTATATGAATATTGTGGGAGATGGCATTGAAAGCTTTGCTGAAGTCAAGGTAAATGACATCAATTCTCTCCCCTTGTCCACAAGGCCAATTATTTTAATATAGATGGCCATCAGGTTGGTCAGGTATGATTTACACTGCGTAAATCCATGCTGGCTGTTTGTTCCCAGTCACCACATTCTTTTTCATGTGCACAGAAATGTGTTCCCAGAGGACTTGCTTTATGATTTTACAAAGTGGGGCCTGTAGTTCCGCACAATGACCTTTGCCTTTTTTGAAAATGTGTGCAATCTACTTTTCTCCAGCTGTTGGAAACCTCTGCTGATCTGTGCAGCCTTCCAGAGATTATAGATAGCAGCCTTGCAAGGACATTGGCCACCTGGGAGCTTCCTTGGGTACAGCCCATAATGTCCCAATACACTTCTATGGGTCAAGTTTTCAGAGATAATCCTGGTCTCAGCCCTCACCTGCTGCTGGTAGCAGCTCTCCTCCTTAAACCTTTTTACAACACAGAGGCACTGGGAGACCTTATTAGTGTAAACTGAGGCAAAGAACGGACTGTCTCAGTCTCACCTCTGTTCATTGTCAGTATATCACCGGAATTTGTAGAATTCCCTCCATTAATCTCTTGGTTTAGGGACCAAAGATGCATTTGAGTATGGGTGGGTGACTGAAATGAATGACTTTCAGCTAACTGTGGCTATTTCAAGCATGTTAGGAGCAAGCCTGATCCAGACCAGGAGTAGTCAGAGAATTTCACAGGCACAGCTGGGTGCTCTAAAAATTTAGATGCTTTGGATCCAAATTTGAAAGGCCTGATGTGAATTACTGAAAGAATTTCAGAAGTTTATCCTTCAGTGGTGCTATAGGTTCTTACAATGTAAAGGTTTTTGGGAAGGAGGAGTATTTGGTTGGTTGGTTTTTTTAATGCAAGATAATATACTGAGGCTGCAGCTCACACATTTTGCTTCCCCCCTCTAGAAGAGGAGAGGTTGGCTGAAGCTTAGCAACAGGGAAATGGAGATAATTCAAAATTACCAAGGAAAATTCTGTGGTTTGCATTAGTGCAACCAAGTAAAGCATGTAAACAGAGTATCTCACAAGTGTGCACTTTGAGTTTGTATTCAGTATGCTGTATAGTTCATGCTCCTTTATCTGAGCTCTTAAACAGAGCCAGAAACCATAGTGGGTTTGTTTATACATGGGTAAAAAAAAAATAGAGACAGGAAAAATTGGAAGAACTAGGTCTTATCCCAGAATTTACTGTGCCAATATCATCTGGCATGTGCTGTCATGAAACAAATTGAACAGCACAGTGGTGTGGGAGCAGATCCTGGAAAATGAATGAAGAGTCTGCAAGTGACTGCCATGAAGCATGAGCAGACCATCAAGCACTTGAATACTGAGAAGAGTATTTCTGGGAAGAAAGCATGGGAAGAAGTTCTGTAATTCTTTTTTGTGAAGAATTTGCAAAGGAGAACACAGTGAAGGTGTTAACACAGGGGAAGACCAGCTGCACATCCAGGTGTGGAGAATAACAAACTACTCTGGGAAGGGGTATGTGTGAGCACTGAGATCCAGCCAAAAAAATATCTGAACCAGGAGAATAGGTACAGCATGTTTTCTGACAGTGTTCTTCAGATTAATCAACAGTAAAATGATCCAAACTCAGCCCAAAATCCTGTGAAATTAATAATTGTAAGAGGTCCCTAAATCAAAACAGCCCAAAAGTATCTTTGAAAATGCATTTATAACATGCTGGAAGATAAAAGTATCCATGAAGATGTGCTGAATGTGATTGCAAAAGTGTGGATATTTGGATTTCTGTATAATATCTATCACTGTTACAAGTTACCAAAAAAACAGGGAAGTAGTCAGGGCTTCAAGACAGCATTTGATTGAAATAAAATTGTAGTGGTGCTTTTATAACCCCTTCTGAATCTTGTGAAGCATTTTGATCTTCATCTGCCCTTCTTGGTCCAGAGTTTGGTTGCCAGAAAGTCATCTCACCTGGTCATGAGTGTTGTGTAGGTGTTGATGAGGGGGAAGTAACCCCACCGCTCAGTAAGGCACCACCACACTGGTACCCATCTGTACTGTGTACCTCTCTGTGTCAGGACTCAGCTTTTCCTAGAAAAAAAAGCTGTCTGCTGAAACCCAGGCTCCACTCTAGTCAAATGCAAAACCCCCACTGATAGCTATGAATTCATGATTTCACTCTCCAGTCTTCCCAAAATGAGTGACTGTCAGCCACACTGAAAACTTCATCCAAAACATCTGTCCTGGGCTGCCTTTTTAAAGATCTCTCTAGCTATCATGAATGTTTACTGCCTTCCCTGGCATTTTTCCTGGCACTGAGTTAGTGTAGACCATGATTCCTGGCATACAGAATCTGGAGAGCCTTTTCTGACCACCTCAAAGACACATTTCTGCTTCAAGATCTGAAAAAAAATCTCAGTGAAACAGACATGTCACAGTTAGACTTGTTGTGGTTCTCCCACTATAAATTCTTAGGGGTCTAGGATTAAGCCCACCACAAACCTGATAAACCCTTGCCTTTGTTCTTCAAAAATCAACTTCCTCATGGGTTTAAACTTCTGGTATCTTTGTCATTTTTTCCCTCAGATCTATTAGAAGTGAAAGAACATTTCATGTTGTACTGAAATGGAAAATTTTATTTGTTTGTCATTTAGCAGCAAGGAAACACTGCAGAGAGTAATCCTACTAAGGATTACAGAGTATTGTGACAAGTAGTAAGTACTCAGATTCAGCTAAAACTTACTCCTTCCCAGGCTTCTCAGTAATCCTTGTTTAGAGCAGCAGAATAATTAAGATGTTGCAGGAAAAGAGTCCTCAAATGGAAAGATACAGATGAATTTGTAAAGTTCAAGAGCAACTGGATCATGAGAGGTAGCAGAAAATACAAAGAATGGTGCAAGTCTTGAAGAAATACTGTTTGAGGGAGACATTTCAAATTATTTGTTCTGAAAGAATTTGGAAATCCTCAACTTTTTATTAGAGCAGCTAATCCTCCTTCACCCCAGCACTGAAATTCCAGGTGTTATATGTGATAGCTAGTAAAGAAATAACTACAGTTCATTTTCTACAAAATGCATGTTGTATAAAGTCTGGGTGAAGAAACAGCAGCAAAATCATTCTGAGAAAGTTAGTTTCCCTTTATGTAGAAACTTGCCAAAGGAAAACATGCATTTGAGGCTCTTTATCCCCAAGTTCTGGTTATGGTATTCAACCATTCTTGACACATTTTGTAGCAGTTATTGCCAGGGGAAAAGATTTGATGCTAGATTCAGCAATAGATTGTTTAGAGTGTAATTACCAGTCTTACAAAAATTTAAACAGGGTTATTGCTTGTAAAACTGAAATTATATCTAGCATCTGGACATGCTATCCTCATTCTCTTTTTTCCTGCCCTTTCCTATTCTTCATAGAATCAGTGTAGCACATCATTATTATTATTGGGAGGAAAAATGATGAAAATTGGTAAAATTATTTCCAGAAATGTCTTTATCTCATTTGTAATGTTAAAAAAAAAAAAAAAAAAAAACCAAAAAAAACCCAAACCCAAAACCAAAAACACACACACACACACAAAAACACCACCAAAAAACTCCAACCAAAAATGAAAAACAAAACAAAAATGGAAAACAAGAGATAACACAAGGTTCCACTGGCTTTCATTCCAGGAAAGATCTTTTCTTACTTTTTCATTACCGCCTATTGATAACATTTGACAATACAATGCCAGTTGTCACTGATGGTGTGTAAGATATAGGAAAGTAGCCAGCTACCTAGTACTAGGGTTTGCTTTCCTTCAAAGAATTACATTATTTTTCCAAAGAGCATGTAACGTGCCATGCTAGTGCTCTGATTAATTCAGCCTGGAACCATGGATCTACCCCCATTCCTAGTGAACACAAGCATGGTGCAGCTTCAGTAAATATTCTGTGGTTCTGGGGGACAAACCTTCTGAAAGAGATGGTAGTACACCTTGCCAGAGCATTGGGTGGTCACCAAGTAAGAATAAGAGTAAGTTGCTCCAGTAGAAATTGTCCTTCATAACCCTTGGGAGATCTTATTTCAAAACAATTGGAGGAAAACCTCATATGAAGGCACTACATAAGGGTTATTTATTTAAGAGTAAGCAGCACAATAAAAAGGTGTAAAATAGGAATAATATTAATGAGTTGAAATGGAAAGTAGTGGGGTGTAGTCAACCAGTGAACCTGAAAGAAGAGGATTCAAAATAGAAACTTGGAAGTATGTTCTTGCATTGTAAGTAGTAAGAATTGACATTACCATGGCATTAAAAATTTTTGAAGTCAAGAGTTTAGTAGGAACCAAAATCAGATTGAATGGATGAAACTTGGAGTAGTAGGGCTTTACAACTTAGGGGTAACAACAAACTGTTGGGCAACTAAATCCTCAAGTTTCCTACTTGTCATGAGGAAAGTTTCCCAGGAGGAAGATCAACTCATAAGTATTTGACATGAAGCTTTTGTAGGTCATCCCTAAATACCTGGTATTTAGCATTACTGGCAACAAGTTTTAGATGAATTGGGCAATAGTGTGATGTAACCTGGCAATTCACATGAGAGGAAGTAAGTCCAAAAAGTATTTGGTTTTATGCATGAGCTTTCATTTTCTATTTCATATTCCCCACGTGACTCAGTTTGGCTGGCCAAAGTTGTAGGCCAAAAAAACCCAAACCAAAGCCTCAATAGAGAGAGTCAGAAGCCAAAAATATTAATCAGTCTAACTTCATTATTTAAAAATATTTTGCAGCCTTACCATCTTTAGAAACCAAACTGCATTCACAAATAGTAGAAGAAAACTGTGATGGAAATGGTTTAGATACAAGTTCAAAACTATGGGAGAGGCAGAGCAAGCATTTATTGGGAAAACTGTTTTGAACTTTACTTTTAATGTTTTGCATCGTTGGCAAGTGTGGCAGTGTGGAATATTTGGAGTGCTGGTTTCTAGAAAGGCCTCAGTCCTTGACAGTTAGCCAAGAAGATTTTAATTTATATTCTGAAAAATCACGTCTACAGTTTTCTAGTTGTTGTATGTTTAGACAAAGCTTGTTTTGTGAGTAAAACAAATTTTACCTGACCTGCTTTTTACCTTTGCCCTTACCCTTTACCTGAGCTAACATAAGAGATCTGGACATAATACAGTTTATAGAATCTGCTCCAACCATTTCCTTTAATGCATCCTTTTAACTTAGGCTGGAGTCCTCTACAATATTCAGATCCCACTTAGCTTATATCTTTTTCAACTCATTGGAGTCTCATACACACACTGGACTGGCTGATTCCTTATCCTCTCCATTTGTCCTCCATCCCATGCCCTTTCTCTGTCCATCAAAAGCTTATTTTCTATCACATTGTGCATGTCTTAGAGTAATAAGCTTTGCTGCATGTAGCTCCACAGTCACATAAAACCCAGAGGCAGCTTAGGGAGTTTAAGCAAAACCTCAGTACCTAGGTTCAAGAGTGTGAATCTCCTTGCCTTGTCTCATCTTCTTGTATGGGTCTGTCTGTTTACACCTGAATTTTTAATGAACAGATTCCCTGGAACCAGGAACATGTCCAGAAAGGCTCCAACCTTGGCAGCACTGAGAAGTTTGGTGCCCATCCCACATACAAAATAGGAGATATGCAAAATCTTTGTGACTGAAGTGTCTGCAGGGTTGCACCATAACTTCACGCATACATCTGCTTCTGTGTTTTCCCACAGGTCCCATTTGTCTTGGCTGTTTTTCTCCTGTGATAGGAGATAATGTTGCCATCCTTGAATCCAAACATCTAAACACTCAAGAATTTGCCAGAATTTCCAGTGTAGGTGACTTAGTCCCAGATTTCTTATCTTCAGGAGGACAGGAATGAACCGTCAACTGCCATCACCATTAAGCCCGTGTTGCTTTGCAGCAGTGAAAGAATTGATTTGACCCAAGGGAGCTCCACCACGGTGCAAAGGAGGGGATGCCTGCGGTGCTCTCCACAGGCTGCTGCCATGAAACAGTCCCTATGCTCTACTCTGTCATGTGCTCTACCAGCCAGGTCACAGTGCTGTCCAAGAACCACTGGTGGTTGTCCCTTTTGAAGGCATGTTTAAAGCCTCCATCTCTTTGCTCCTCATCACAAGGAGCATGAGGGGCAAGTCTTCTAGGCTTCTGAAATTGCATCAGCACTGACTCATGAGCAGGCCTAACGCTTATTTTAAAATCTAGTTATATTTTAAGCTTTTAATTGGGTATTTTTGGCACAGTGAAGTTGTATTCTTTATGAGAGCGATAACAGAAAATTCTGTCTCTCACCTTTCGCCCATGAACATGATTCATCTTTGAAATTGTCTAGATTGGTTGCCAAAACTCAGAGGCCTGCCACTCATTAATTATTCTTGTGACATGAAAAAAGCACATGGCTTAGAGTAATGCACTTCACCAGTCTTTAAAGGCTGAACTTCTGGAAGTGATAAATTTTAATTTAAATAAATAAACTTTCCCCATATTGAAAGAAGGCACTGTAATGAAGGATTTGGACTAAATCCAAAAAATAAGGAGGCATCTACCAGTTCAGTGCTGCAGGATGCCTGATCCTGGCAAGTAGATCCAAAAACCATAGTCACATATCTCCAGTTCCTCTGCCATGCCTTGCAAAAGACAGGATGCACAAGGAGATACATGCTTAACACTGTACAGACTCAAAACATATTTCATCTTTCCCATGAGCCACTTGTCTCTGTGGAAACTGTCTTTGCTCTAAAGAGAAGAGGATGAGAGGACCATAATGTGCAACAGAGAACAATTTCTCTGTAAGACGTTGAAATCAAGGAAGATAACATTATTTTCCCTGTAGTTCAGCACCACATCTATGGAGAAACCAATTTTTCATCCATTGTATCGGATACTGCCATCAAATTTCCATGTAATGTCCTTGTCCTTTGCCAACTTCTTTGTGAATACTTTGTTATAATAAGTTCTATACAAAAAAATCACCCAGAATTCAGACCCAATTTAACAAGTTAAGGCATCTCTGTGCAAGAACCTAAAGGAAATCTACTGGCAGATACAATCTGTGCTCACAGGGCACAGGATCATAGCTAGTACCTACTCCTTCGATTTTTTTAGAAACCTTTTTGCTTTTATGCAGTTTTCCACAAGTCTCAATCAATCTAGAATTTATGCCATCAAAACCAGTCTGAAATGTGTATTTCTTCAAAGTGAATAGAAATCTAAGTTCCTATGGGACTGTGAGGAGAGGTACACAGGAGTCAGGAAGGAAATGAAAGTGAAAAAAAGTCATAGCAGCAAATCGAAAATGTTAAGAAAATAAGGGGAACTGGGTAAATTGAAGAAAGACCTTGCAAAGGCAAAGGTACAAAGTCAATTTTCTAGGCACACTTAAGTTCCACATCAGTGAATTACGATGAGACACAGCTGAAACTTTCTTCTTGGTTTCCATCTTGCTGAGTGTCTGTAATGAAATGGCATTCAGTCTTCAGAGACCATTTGATCCTTGCAGAGAGTTTCTGGCTGCTTCCTATAGCCACTCCATCAGCTGTAGCATTACTGCCTGGGCTGCCTTTCCAGGAGAAATAGGAAAACCCTGTAACTTTGTGGCTAAATTTTCTGTGTAGGCAGAGCATCCTGATAGCTGGTGGAGACATGTAGCTTTTTATCCTCAACAGTAACTATGGCACCCCAGTACAGCGGTATTTAAGCCACCCAGCTGGATCATAGCCCACTGTATAAACTTGCTGGGCACTTGTTGCCATGGTGAGGCAAAAAATTGAAGTTTAACGCTAGAGGCAGGAGCTGAGGAAGAGTGAGCTGGCAGGGAGCACAGGAAAGAAAAACAGTCAAGGTCATGCTCCTCAGATAGCAGTGGTATTTACAGTGGCATACACAGTTGATGTTAACACCTCAGTGAAGGAAGCCCATGCTTCCTTCTTGAATCTTATTTCTTGAATCTTGTTTCTTAAGGTTGTTCTGGTACTTCTTCAATATGAAAAAGCCTTTTCAATCTCTGTGTATGTGTTTGCTTCAGGAGTGTGACAAAAAGAAGGTGAAATTGGCAGCCCAGCGGGGTCAGAAATGTTCCAGAGCAAATCTAACACTTAAACAACCCATCTGTAATAAACTGATTTGTGCAGGGTGGAAATGGAAGGAAAACATTGTCCTTTTCAAGGCTTTTGGTAGGCTTTTTTTCCATCTCTTCAGTCATTCCTGTGACATGAGTTCATAGTTTAAGATATTTTCCCTTCCTGGAACCCTGTTTTTCACTTTTCCTTGGGTTTCATTTTACACTACACCTTACTCTATATTTTACTCTGGTCTGACTTTACCTCTGACCAAAGACTTCAATATTGAAGTGTTTTTCCAAGAATAAAGCACTTCACAGGGCTATTCTAAGGCTCAGATAACATTCAGTTTTCTGATAACATCCAGCTTACTAGCTGCTACTGAGTTAGTACAAAGAAAAGAATAGTATATTCTGAGAAGTAAAAAGTGAAGTTTATCTGTCAAAAAAAAAAAAAAAAGAATCATACAGATATGGCCAACTGATAAATTCTTCACTAACAAAAACTGGACTTGAAAGCATACATATTTTCTCATTAATACAAAAGAGTATGGCATACTTCATAAGATTTTCGCTCCCAGATGACATTAGAAGTGTAAAGATCAGTTGCATAATATCCAAGATGCATTTAAGCCCAAAGGATGACAAGTATATTACAGCGTCTTAAATCACAAGAAGAGCTTTAGGCTGGCCTGGGACTCTTCAGTGCTCAGACAGAAATTAAAGCTGTAAAGAGAAGCATCAAAATCCTCCCATGCTCTCCAGAGGTCTGCTTGGCTGCTGCTCTGCCATCAAACCAAGGTGGGAGGGCTCACGGCGATGGGAGTGGTGAAGACAGCACCACAGATGTGCTTCAACAGCAAAATCTGTCCCCTTTGTACCTAGCAAGGTAATAGCAAGGGTGAACGTGACTCACGTTGTCCTTCCCTTGGAGCTTTTGAAAGGTGGGTTTGAGGCCTCAGAGCCATCTGCAGAGAATCAATCATGCTGTACTTCTGCAGAGGGCAAAAGTCAGCAACAGGGACGTTTGTACTTAATACTGGTTCACCCACAGCCTGCAGATAGCTCAGCCCTATAACGTACCTAAAAAGATGCACTTAAACTTCCTAACCATATTCATTAAACTTAATTGTGTCTTCTGGTCTTGGCGATTTGACCTGTCACCCTTCCCATCAGTGGGGCATTTTGGTATTGGTATCAGGTGCAGAAATCTCAGGATTATTTCAGTTCTCCTGAAATGTCCCTTTCTGTGTGATTCCCAGAGATAGGTTGTTAAACTCCCAATCAACACTGCAGAAACTACTCCAACTAATTTCTTAATGAAATACACAGCAAAGACAACCTTGCAGAGAGGAGAGGGGCTAATTAGCTCAGAGCTAAAAGCAAAGAAAGATTGCAGCGTATTCTTCTTAACACAGGCACTCCACGCAGAAAGAAATTATGGTTCTTGGCTTTTATCCCTCAAAGACAACTGAAAAGCCACAAGCTTCTTTTGTTATCACTCCTTCAGCTTTGTGTTGGGGGCTGCAATTGCGTGTCCCCACAGACTGCCCGGCAGCATTTGTTGGACAACTGCTCCTGGCATCAGGGGATAGACCTGGGTTCCCCTCCCTCGGCAAAAGGTAACGAGGTCCTGGGTGCAACAGTCTCATGCCACAACAAGATCAACTCCCCGTCTCCAGCTGTCTTACATCTAACATGATAAGAAACCAAATGTCACCATGTGGTCTTCTGTTAAATTCTCCCTTAAACTGAAAATTTTTGCTCTCTGCAGCTGTCCAGCCTCCTGTCCCAGTGTTTGCTGAAGCAGGGGGGTGTTGAGCTTACTGGAGGGATCCATCCAACTTTTTCTATTTGCAGCCAAATACAGAAGCCTGTTCCTATGTCATCAGGAAACAGTGGGTAAAACAATTTCTTGACCTCTGCTGCACCAGTGTGAAGCTTTCCTCAGCTCTGCACCACTCCTTGGGGGTGCTTTTCCCTGGGAACAATCCAAGTTGCTTTTAATAGCCTTCAAAATGCTCAAGTGCCACCTGGGCTGCTTTAGCATATTAGTGAAAGCTGTTTAGATCAGCCAGGAAGAAAATTCAGATTACAGTCAGTCTTTTTGAACAGGTAATATTCAGAGCATAAAGAATTATTTAAGCCCCATCAAAATGCCTTTCCCAGTGAAGATCCCATGTATGATGTATAGTGTTGACAGCATTATCTCCTCAGTAGATATATGCTGTTAATAGCATTTTTACATTAAAAGATAAAGCCTATCCTTACTGCACTGCAGACAGAACCAGTCTCTGCTGCTCTGAGGAGGCAGCTGAAGCCATGGAGGACAACAGAAGTAGGAAAGCATTGCTCGTCAAAGGTGACATTGGTGCCCTCTTCCAGATTTTCCACTGTTTTCCGAGAATGGCTTGCACAGAGCAAGAGAAGATTTAATAAGCAAGGGGGAAGAACACTAGTGAGCCAGCCAGGCACTGCCACTAGCCCATGCCTGGTGCAGGTGTTCTGGGTACAGGCTGTACTCTGAAATTCCTTGCTTGCTTTCTAGCCACTGACAATGAAGCTCCCAAGGGACAGCTCAGACAGGGTTCAAGGGATGGCAAGTCCAGAGCCAAAGCAGCGTCCCTGGCCTGTATTGTTGAGCTGGGCTGGGCTTGGTGTCTGGGGCAGGATGGTTTCAGCACTTTTCCCTCTCCCTGGTTCAGGAAGGAAACTGTGTGCAGGTCAGCCAAGCTGCACTCCCCCTTCCAGCCACATCAAGCATCCCTGAAGATGTGTTCAGTGCCTCTGAACTGGGCTGGAGTGTGGATGGACAGCAGAAGATACACAGATGGGACAGAGATCGTAGCCTTAGCCCAACCATAGTCATAGATTTTGAGGGCTGTAGAAAGCCATTCTGCAGTGTGTGTTCTCTTGCAGTTCAAACTGTTTGTTCAGTATTATCTCCTGTAACTGAGATGCTGATAGTCCCCTGTGAGTGAATGAGATTTCTGTATTGGTAACCCCGCAGCATGTGGGATGAGATTGCTGTCGAAGCAGTTTCCCGGCAGAGCCAGCTCTGCCATTTATCTGCACTCACAACTCGCCAGCTTCAGTGAACAGCTCCCTCACACACAGCTGCTGAATATCCAGGCTGGTTTCTGTGGTTTCCAACTCTGGTAAGTTTTTGTGAGGCTGTGATATTATTTTTACTCTGTGCAATAACATTTCACTCTGGCATCTCAAGTATGAAAATATAAACTTAAGAAATGCCATCCTAGACAGAAAAAATGTCCATGTTACCCCATCCTCTGACCTCTGTGGTGGCAAAAGGACTTGGGAAGAGCAAACAAGCCCGGCCACTTTGACCAGCTACTGCCTTGCACTCCTCCAGCATCCCCTGCCTACTCTCCTTCCCCATCTACTACTGGTACTTTCTAATCCCTTTGAAAATTCACTGGTGCTGCCAGCTCCCAGAGCCGCCTCTGCATAAAGAGGGCATGCTCTTACTTCCCAGTGCCTGCACTGAATGTTTTATCCCACTGTGGTGGGCTTCAGAAACCAGCAGCTCTGCTTTCACCTTCCCCACTGCTGTCCTGATGCTGTACCACCAGCCCAGGCACAAGAACATATCCCAACACCTTCCATCCTTCTCTCCCTTGTTCCTTCCCCAGACAGATTGTCCTGAACTTCAGTAGCACCTACAACATCCTGCAGCTGTCTTAATGTTAATGAGAATGCCCTCAGCAGGACACCTTCCAAGGACTTCCCAGGTTGTCCCCATTTTCAGAAGATGATGTAATAAATTCCTTTAGTTAACAGTATACTCAGATAACTAAGATATCCAAGTCTGCTACCTGTGTCAGTCTCTATTTTTACAAAAGCTGATTCTGCAGCAAGAATATTCAGTGGCAACCACCGCTGACTAGCTGTGTGTAGGAAGTTTTAGCTAGAGGTCAAAACCCAGATATTTTCCCATTGAGTGATCTTCAAATTGGGCATATTTAAAATTCTGCTAGTCTTGCAAAGATGCCAGGATAACAAAGATTATGTGACTTTTAACACAAGCTGCTCATGTTCCATATCTGATCCAAGGTATCCATTTGATCTTTAGTTTTGTCAAACTTTGCCAATCAAGAAAACATTTGTGAGCTGTGTGAAATAATTTGTAGAGCAGCTCACCTTTGCAAGGTTTACAGAAAAAATGAAAGGAGATAAATCCTATAAAATAATCAGGAAGCCTTTTAAAATTATTAAAATATTCTGTACTTTCAGTTAACTTTTAAAAATTATTTAAAAGCTGCAGAACATAGGAATGCATTTAAATTAAGGCATAATTTTTCTATTTATGCATTCATTTACAAGCTCCCTGATATTGAAGCTTAAGATATTTTTCTAGGTTCTTGAATGACTTTTTAATGCTATAAATATTTTATTGTGTTAGTAATAAATACTTGTTCATATACTGGGAATTCACCTGTGCATTTAAATGCTGTCATAAAGATACACCTAATAAAAATACGATTTTTGTGTTTTCCTTTGTTGTCAAGAGACTCAGCAAGCTGTTGTGCTTTTTTTAATGCTGAATACAGATTTCCAGCTTGGCAAAGACTTTGTTAAGGAAAATAAGTTTGGTGTCAGTACATTCAAAAAGCTGGTAAAATGCTGACAAAGTGGAATGTATTTGTCTTTGAAAAGCTACAGATTTTTAGATAATACCATTATCTTCTGAGGCCCAAAGATTTGAAATCAGGGAACTGTACTATTGCTATTCTGCTTCTTAGCAATCATGAAGGGGTAAGTTATTAAATTTAGCCGTTGGATTAAGAAATGCCAGTACCTTACTTGTAACCACAGCAGAAGATTACAAGGTGCAGTACAAAACCAAAGGCAATCCTGTTCTTTAGTTTCTGGGGAAAAAAAAATTATCACTCTTAAGTAAGGGAATGCCCTATTTTGTGAAGCATGATATCATTCAAAGCAACAGAAATATGAAAACATAGGTTTGATAGATTTTAACACCCAGATATCTGCCATCACATGTCTTCTCCCTCACCTTCACTCCTTCTTTTTCTACTAGCTGGGTTATGTTTGGAACAAATTTTTTCCATGGTCATCATATTTTCTTAATTTTCCTTGTATTTTTGCCAGGCTTTGTGTCTATATAATGCATATCTAAAAGACAGGTTAATGTTAATAGCATTCTTTACTATGGTGTAGATTAAGAGCTTTTAGGGATTGTTAGAGCAGCTTGCAGCCCATCAAAATCTACCTTCTGTAGTTAAGATGAAAAAGCTTATGAGCATTGAAGTGGAACAGAGAGAATCAGCCACTTCGGCAGAGGGAAATGGAGCCACTTACATTTTGCATTAGAAGATGTCTAAATCCAGGCATCCCTTAATGCACCCAAATCCTTACCTGAGGGAATTTGCTGCATATGTTTCCACAGGGTTTGTGTATGCATTAGGTCAGGGATAAAAATATTTTCAGGTCTAGTCAGTCCCAGTGACACCCTTGATAAGGTCTCTCCTATGAAGATTACTTGAAGCTCTCGTTTTCTGAATGACTAATGCTGAAGGCATTTGTATCCCTACCTTACTTTCACAGACTCTGGCAGTGAAGTGCAACATCTCCTTGCCTCTTACAGTACAATAGCTTTCAAAGCCAACAGGACAAAAAATAGACCTTGACAAACAGCATATTCTGAATATTTCAGTTATTTGTAAATAATCTCACAAGTTTTAAAGTGTTGGTCATGGGTGACGATGTTTTCCTAATCAAGACCTGTGCCTGTTTCAGGACCCAGTACAGCTGCTGAATAAACACTTTGTTGCCAACATTTTGCTCATTTTCCTGCTTCTAGCTCTTTCGGCAGTTACATGCATTTCCCCTGGATCCAAACCCACTTAAAAACTCTTACTTTAGATGAGATTGCTTCCACTCTAAGGGAGATTAGGGAGAGTGTTGTACCTCAGGAACCTGATTTGTTTTCCTCTCCCATCTGGACACAAATTTTTGAAAGAGGTTTTTATTGTCAGTTTTGTATCCCTTAAGTATATGTTAGCTTGGATTTTGGTGTTGTCTCCAAAGTGATCACAAAATACATTAAAAAATATTATGGGTTGTGTGATGTTAACATTGCTGAGTCTTTTCCCTACATATATTCAATACATAACACTAAAATCAGGTCTTGCTCATTTATCTTCCATTACAAAAAGCCATCTGTTGTGAATTCCACATTCAAATGTTCTAAAGTTGTGTAAATACAGTATTACAATGCCTGTAACTCATGGTACAACATTAAAAAAAAAAAAAGTAATTATACTCAAAGAGATTTAAGGGAAATATTCATCGTCAGCCAGCTGATTTCACTGCTACAGAGAGAATTATAAACTGCCTTTTCTCAACCGCACCCGATGGTGACTGGGGGAAAGCTGAAATATATGTGCCTATATGCAGTTGAATTGACAAAAAAGGCAACTGATTGGCACTGGAAATAAGAGCTTATTGTTTCAACTTGTGGTTATATTTATTTAAAACATATCTTACGAATACGATCCAGAGTTTTTCAGGAGAATTCAAGAGCATCATGTTTCTGTGTAAGCTCTATGTCCAGCAGGAATGCTGCATACTTCACGGTGTGTAGAGTTAAAAGCCAGGAATTTCAAACAACATAGAACTTTAAGTAAGATAATGGTGTTCTATTTGTGCAAACTTGGTGTAGGTATTTTTGTCTGTCTGACATGTTGCTATTTCCAAGACTTTATTGATACAGGAGTATGTTACAGAATAATAGAAAAGCAGGCCTGGAAAAGACATAGGTCCTTTTCACTGCAGTGACACAGAAAATTAATGACCTAAACCAAATTAATTAAAAATGTGTTTTATCAAACAAAGCAGTATTATTTGTCCAAAAGGTTGTCTCTTGAGTTTTTTTGTACATTATCTATTATTTCAGTATTTAAACTGGTCCAGTCAGGAAGCAGAAATAACACCATGTAGCTTTGATAGTGAGGTACACACAATAAATGAAGTGTGATTATGCATTTTAATATACTGCGTTATGGCAACTGACTTCTCTATACATGTAAGTAAATACTGAGCAATAGTTTCAAGCAGGCACACTGGTTTTGGAAGAGGGCAGAACAAATGCACAGTCTTCTCCTGAGCTGAGAACAAAGCCAGGCTGGCTGGTGAGCAATCCTGATTTACTGCTGTAGTTTGGCTTCTCTGCATTGATCTAACAATAGGGCTCATTAGCAGATGTTTAATTGGCTCTACTACTTGTAGAGATAGCAACTACAAGAGTGTTTTGAACACAGGCAGACTAAGGGTGGAGTTGAAGCTGTTTCTGTGGCCAGCTAGTGAGTGCACAGAAAGCTCTGGATCTTAATGAACTTGCACCATCAAACCTTTTAGTGTGGATCCCATTTGCTGTAATGGAACCTTCATATTGCGGACCCACAGGGCAAGCATCCCAGCATTTCATCATCCCCATTACCTTGTGCTCCACCAGGTGATTGGGACTTGCTCCCCCTGGACTTTTTCCTAGACAAACACAGTGCATATGCAAATGTACTAGTTTTGGGCAAAGAAATTGAACTTATTATCCCAAAAAGCTAACATGATAAATTGTGCCCATGAATTATTACCAAATAACTGTTCAACATAAATATGATAACCAGATTTTGGCCCGACTTAACCCCTCCAGTTCTGTAGTAAAAAAAAAAGATTAAAAAAAAAAAAAAAAAAAAAAAAAAAAAAAAAAAAAAAAAAAAAAAAAAAAAAAAAAAAA
>JANHGN010014884.1:10921-77466 GCA_024605025.1 Megaceryle maxima | reverse complement strand
AAAATTAAATTTTTAAGACAGATTTCACATTCTACACAAAGTGATGTAAAACATATAGTCAAGAACTGTCATATAAATGCCTAAGATATATTTTAACTTAGTGCTGGCACACATGTTAAAAAAATTCAATACAAAAACTAGCAAGTTTATAATCTGGAGGAAAAGCAAAACTCATTTACTATTTACAACAGCTAGTGCCATCAACATATAAAACAGCAACTAACTGTAGACTAGTTAGAAAAAGGGGGGGGAAAGATGCTCTTTATTTGAGGGCTCATGGTACAAAGAAAACAAATATTTTTTCTAATTATTATTATTACATTCCTATTATTCACTATTTTTCTAAGTTTGTGGGAACAAGATCCAGCCAGCTTTAAGTAATTTGCATCTATAAGACAGAAAAGCTTTAACATGAAAATGAAGACATTATGCAGGATTATCATTATCCTCCCAACTGTAGAGGCATAAATGAGTTTGAATGGAAATAGAGGAAGAGTGGAAAGGAGTGAAGCAAGGTTCTCATTCTCTTGCAATAGAATTGCTAAAAGTCCAAGACTCATCTACAGAAATCTGCTTCCACTGAGCAATATTATCACACTTCAGATACTTCATCACTCATGCAGTCACAAAGTCATCCCTGATGCCCAGGGTTCACGAGGAAATTCAGAGAAGAAACAGCAAGGACTGTAACTAGGATTCCCCATTTTGAAGGGAACAGTCCAACCCTCACTCCTGCAGGAAGGAAAACAGAGGCTCTCTATATAAACTCTATGTCATACATATATATATATTCATACCCCTTCAGTTGACATGCCTGCGTAGCATGTAATAATAAAAGGAAAAAATGGCAAAACACACAGGCCACTAAAAGCAGCAGTGGTACTGCATCACTTCTGCATAACAAGAATCTTCCTTCCCCCTGCAGTCCAGCTTGAAAAGCATCAAGCCACTCATTTTGACTTGTAATGCCCGTATGTCAGCTGTGGAGCTGTATCACAACAGAGTATTCACAGGGCAGGATCCTCAATAAACTCCCATGGAAGTACTTGTGAAAGGCTATGCTGTACAAAATTTTCTGCTGTTTAATTGTACATGAATACTAAGCTGCAAATCAAGCCTTACAAACTATGAAACCACCTGCCTCAGGGTCTTAGGAGGTAAGATATATTTTTAAAAGAAAGATGGCAGAAGAGGACTTTAAAGGAAAGGAAGGCTACAACGATATCGAGAAAGAATAAGAGCTCTGCAAGTATTTATAAACAATTCTAAATGCACAGGAGATGACACTTTATAAGCCTTTTTATAGATCAGAGTTAAATTTACTGTATTCAAATAAAAAAAAATCAGTTTACTGAAATACTAACAATGCTACTGAACACATTATATATACATCATAAAGTAGCTGACTAGGTAAAAGTCAAACCTATTTTAAGTATATACCAATAACTTCAGTTTTATAGTTATTAGTCATCAGTAGCAGCAGTCATTAATAGCTTTGAGTTATCCAAAACATAAGATTTAGAAGAGAGATACCGAAATTCTTGTTCCTCTTCATTGTCACTTTGCAGAAGATCATCATTCAGCTCTTCATCTGACAAGTCTGACTGATTCTAAGTTTCAGAAAAAGTAAATCATGAACATAAAATAGGATATAAAATTTTATCTAGGTGCTGAAACTATTGAAACTTCTGAACAGTAAATTATTTATGAAGAACACATCCCAGACTAAGATATCTTCAAATAAATTACTTAATGAGAGAAAATATGCTAGACAAGACAACAAATTGGAAAATAAATGCTTGACAGTCTTACAGACATTTACAAAACTCCAATTTGCCTAGCTATCAACACTTTTCACTGATGCATTCTCAAATACAGCCAAAGATGACAACTTTCTTAAGAATACCAGGAAGAAAGTAAAGTCAGCTTTAGTACACTGCCTTGTGATCTTGATGCATTAGGCAAGTCAAGAAAATCCACTAAGTTACTTCAGTTTCTAGAGAGCAGAGATACTTAAGAGACTGCAGGAAAGGAAATGATGATACAAAGAAAACAGAAAAACCATAATTAGTTTATAAGTGAAAAAGAAAAAAAAATTCCATGCCTTTTCTGAACTCCTCCTAATTTGTCTACCATACTTCCAGTTGTTTCATTTATCCTTTTTTAAAAAATTACCCACTAAGAGTTAACAGCAGTTTTGCTCAACAACATTATTTCCATCCCCTAAAGTAATAGGGGCAGAAAGGTTATACAAGGGTAGATTTATCTAAAAGTACTGGGAAAAGATTAGGCTAAACTTGCTTCTACCTTAACAGCTCAGGAAAAACTTCCATCATGTGTCCCTACCCACAGAGCCCTGCTGAAAGTGACAAACTGAAACCAAGGAAAAAAAAAAAAAAAAACAAACAAAAGTAGGAACATACAATACATTGGAGAAGCACCTATTAGTATTCACACAGCTTGGGTTTGTTTTTTTTTTTTTAAGGTAAGTAGATTTATCAACTCACATTGCAACTACAAAGATGTACACAATCTTAACTGCTTATGTTTTTGGTAACTGCATAACACAAGCCCTATCCTTCTGGAATGCTGTTTTATTTTTTTAAACCACTACATGAGAAAAAGGAACTTCCTATCTTTAATAGTAATTATTTCCATAATCATTTCAAGAAGCTAACTTCCAATATTTAGAGTATGATTAAGAGTAATTGAAACAACCTTTCCTGCATCTTAGTTTCTTAACAAACCTATTTATCACTAATTAAAACTTTAAAAACTATTTTCTAAATAAATTCATTTAGTAGATAAAGTGGAGAAAGAGGTGACTAGCCAGTTTTGATTCCCTAAACAGAAGTCCTGTCTTCTCCTGCATGTATCTGGCAAATCTGAACATATATTTAGTTCTTTTCATAGAGTTCAATTTTTTAAATAGGTATCAGTGAGTAGTCTAGAGCAGACAAGGAGGGATTCATTTATGTTCTCCAATGCTAGCTGCTCCCATATTCTTCCTGCACTGTAGAAGGGAAAATTCTCTGTCTACTTCTCAAAGTAATAGCAAACTGATTGTAGTGAATGGTCTTTAATAAACACCACTGACTGAGTTTTTATTTACTCTCTGGTATTTCGATGAGTAACTTCTAACAGCCACAAAACTGGCAGCTGAAGTGAATTCTCCAGAATACTAATCAGCACTCAGGAGGCATAACTGGTTGTGGGCTGTTTTGGGTTTTTAAATGTTAAGTCAGTATCAGCTACAGAGAAACTGATTTTGAGAACCACCTCCTTTTCGAACTATATGGTATGAAAACAATTACTATTTAAGAAAAAAGTATATTTTTTCTAAAAGTTGTATTTAAAAAAAAGTCACACTTGGAGGTAAATCACAAAAGGAAACAGAGCTCTGGGTGCAGAGTGCCTGGCAACGGGGCAGCTCTCGGGTACCTGTAGCTGTCAAGCTTCAGGGAGGAGACCATAAAATTCTTAAGAGGCCACAATAAACAACCAAAGTGGGTAAGGTGAACAGCATTCACATTTTAATATCTGTAACAATTCATTTTAATGCACATCTCTTACCTTTTTGCCAGTTAGCAAATCCTCTCCAAGCAAGTCATCATCGAGTTCACTGGAAAACATTAAGAAATTTAGGAAGTTGAACCTTCAAAAACAGAAAAAAGCCCCACTACATAGGGTATACACCTTAAAAAACTTGACAATTGTTGCTGAGTCTGCACACAGATTTCCTTTTAGCAAAGCATTCATCAATTTGAAAAATTAGATATTTTAAATGAAACAGATTCCCTCTTCTATAGTAAACACTTATTACTAACAAATACCTGTATTAGAACATGCATATCCTAATATTAAAATGAGATTCTAGTGATTTTAAATAGGCACTGCAATTCAATACCTTTCTACCTGCACATCTTAAAAAAACCAAAACACCAACAATCCAACTATGCCTTAATAAAAATTAAATATCCCAAAGTGAAAAGGGGCTGTATGAACAATTCCTTAGGGCTACAAAGGAAATACTTGAAAATGAGCAAGCCAACCCCAAAATCAGCACTAGAAGTTGTTTTTGCAAATAGATACATCTCTTCCAGAGCTGGCTTCCATATAAATAATGCAGAGAGGAATAAAAATCTTGTGGGATAGAACAGATAATATTCTAAATCAGCCCTAAATAGGATGTTATCAGCACACAGTATTTGTCCATAGCTACAGGTCTCAGTTCCAAGAATGACTGAACATTAACAAATAGCAATTGCTTTGTGCTCACTGCAATACTGAACAAAAATTGGGACATAAGACATATATATCCCAAAGAGTAAACTAACTGGAATTTAAGCCCCTTATTTCAGAGAGAAAACTCTACATAATAGAAATGGTTTCAGAAGAATTTAGAGCCAAAACTCAAGTAGAAAAAAGTCACTAATCTCTTCAGCTGCCAGTACTCTGACAAATGCACCAAAATATTTGAAAGTATTTCCCAGCACTATGGTCCTCCACTGACAGTTTTTAATAATACCTCACTAGAGAAATTCTAAGAGGTGGAAGAACATGTATTATAGCAGCATTCAGAGATGAAAAGCAAGTTCAGGTAGCAAGAAATACAGATCAAAAAGGAATGGAAAAGAAAGTGAAAGATAAATTACCTAAACATAGTTAGGGCTATTCAACACATTACTAGTAAACATTCTCAATGTGATTCTTTAAAAATATTAAGCATTTGGTCAATAGAAGTAACTGCATACATATTCTAGATGTGTAAAAGCTTTGGCTTATTTGACAAGTAAAAAAAAAAAAAAAACAAAAACTTAGCACTACCACATAAATGAAAACCCTAAGAAAAACAAAAGTGCTTCACAGAATGCCCTTCAAAACCAGTTAAAGTATTCAATGTCTTTCAACATTTTCACTGATAAATTAAAAGAAGAAAAAAATCACCATTGGTAACTTTTTGAATAAAGAAAGTAACAGTGCCTGCATAGTAAAGCAGACCTGTCTCAAACTTCTTTTGAAATAGACAAATCTGAACTTATCTTATTGGAAAGAAATGGGACCAGCACTACCACATCTGACTATTAAAATTAAACAAACAACACCACACAGACAAAATCCAAACCAACCAACCACACAAACAAAAAAACAAACAAAGATCTTAGGCTAGCTGGGAAAAACAGACAAAAATGAATGGTTGCAATCTGGTACCACACAAAGCCACATAATTTAAACCGGAATAAAAGTACAAGACCATGATAGTTCCAAAAGGAACTTGCCCCCACTATCATCAAAACACAAAGGTCTTTCCAAAGTCCCAATTCTAGGAAATTAGAGTTAAGAATCTTAAGAGTTCACTGCTCTTACAAGAGATTAATCCATCTCCTCCCCTTCCTCAACTGGCAATACTCAACGTTCCCCACTGAATAAATTCAGCTCACCAAATAAAGGGAAGATCATAATCAAGACAGACAAAAAGTGTAAAGTTTTCTGCCAGTGTAGAGAAATGAGTAATTTCAGAGAAGGGTCAGAACAAGCAAATTTCAGCAAAAGACAACTACTAAATCAGCCCTGTCATCTCACAGGATAGCAACAGAACTGTATGTTTTTCCCAAACCCAAGCTTTGAGCTACTCAGAGAGGTAAACATATAAAATAACAGCCCACAATAAAGACGTCAGACTGGCCCTTTCTGGCTTCCAATTTCATGAGCATGCCTCATTAAACACGTGCAGTAGGAAGGACACAAGTGTTTCAGGAAAATAATTTGTAAAAAAATGCAATGAGAAAAATTCCCCGAGAACAATGTTGCATTTGTACTCCCAAGTAACAGGGGTTTTCCAACTTTCAGTTATCACCCTCCAGTGTTTGAGAAAGGAAAGAGATCTGGAAATTCAAAATTATTTAAATGACTGGGGGATGGGACTCAGTTAAGTAGCAACAGTTACAAGTTGATGGTTAATCAAGACATATGACAAACAGCATAAACCCTTCACCCATCCCCACAGGGAAAATGATTTAGGTTACAAAACAAAGCACAAAGTATTAAAAAAAAAAAAGAGTCTGCGTTCATTTAGCCTATTTTCCAACTTCAAAAAACTGAGTTAGGCCAGTAGTTAAAAAGCTCCAGCAATTACATTAAGATTCATCATCACATACAACATGTCCAGACAACCACAGAACTTAACACTTTGGCAATCTAAAGCCAATTAATAATAATTACAAACTAATAACAACAATTCCAAACCATGCAAATAGTATTCTATTAGATACAGTTGTAAAAAAAAAATTAAAAAACCACAAATATTTTCTGAAATAATCAGTAAGATTAAATTCTAGAATCTAGAGCACTGCACCTTAAACTAAATCTCTTACAATTTCACTAAAAAATAAATACAGGGGGTTTTTTACCATTTATTTTAATTTAATTAAAGCTCATAATAGACACACACAAACTTTTTTCTAAAACTGAATCCTTGCGTGCTTCAAAGTCTCAGCTTAGTGAAAATACTCTATAACCTTCTCTAAGTTCTATACAAGTAGCTTTGCCACAGAAAGTTTACCATTGGCAACTTCCAATACAGCAGCTGTTTTGACTCTTCCAAATTTTCTGAAATGGTAAGAGTAGGACAGCTAAAAACAAATGTGACCAGGCAGCATCTGAGAGTCCACCTATTCATACCATGAAGTCATCAAAGGCAGAAAGTTCAGAAAATATTCTAACACAAAGCATTCTGATTGGAATATTGACTTCAGGATTTCTGAATACCCAGAGCTGGGGCCAGGAAGCAGCATGGCACAGTAACCCAGCCTGAACAAGTACTTTTAATGATGCTCTCAAGCCAGATCAGTTCCTTGATGTGTTTCATCATCCAACTCACAAACAACTGCGCTGGTATATGACAGAGCAAACACCCCTCACCAGCATACAGCAGAACCACCTGTATACTGAAGATATTGCCCAAATTCTTTACTCAGTCTTACCTCCTAGAGCAATGAAAACTACCCCCTTCACCTAGCAGAAAAGCACAGAAGAGGAAACTAACCCCTCTGGAATGATGATACACACAGAGTAGTTGATTTGTTCTACGAGCTTAGCTCAGCAGAGAACTACTTAAGGTATAATTTGTTTACTAAAATCAGCTGAAGGATTATTAGGAAAGACAAAAATCTATTGGGAATGTTTTTTTCTCTCATTTTTTACTGTGAAAACCACTGCCAAGGTTTGAACAGAACAATTAAAAAAAGAAAAAAAAAAAGCGTGCCTGGGAAAGAACAGACAAGTCTAACCAGAAGCTTCATAAAAAGACTCTCCCATCTAGAGTGCCTTGGCATAAAAGAGGATGCTCTTATTCTTCCACAAAATCACCAAATTCATACATACTTCTAAATCTTTACAATGGTCACATTTTTTTAACAGAAGCCCATATCTAAGCTCCATTACTCTCCCCCATGTAAAATTAAGTAGGACTTGGAGGACAAGAATTTAAACACCTGTTTTTAAAAAAAATATATATAATTAGTTGGACAAATTCAAGTACTAGCAAAATCTAACTATTTAAACCATTGTGATCTACTAAATATTTAAAAGGAAAGCCAGGCCATTAATTGTATTATTAATTACACACCTTTCTATTTATATATATATACTTTGTATTTATCCAATTTTAAATGGTGTCTCTTCACAGCACTCTGTGTTCCTGAAAGCAAGTATACATTTGGCACAACCCAGCACTGGCTGACACATGCGTAACAACATCTTCATCAGAATCTAAAAATGTGCTGCTCTAAACATTAGAATGCCAGAAAGGGAAAACAGTGCAAAGGAATTCAGCATACAGGAACCAAACATGAAAATACTCCACCTACCTGTCCCAGTCATCATCTCCAGCTCTTCTTCTCCAGGACCTTTCTGCACCAGGCTTATCAAACTGATCAAAGTCATCATCTGTAAAGAAAGGGACTACATTAAGCTAATTCTTACTGAACATTTTCTGAAGCAACCACTTAGGTGGGATTCAAGAGAGCTATTATAAATATGGCGAGCTGTATTATAAACTGACACCACTTCAAGACATGATCTTAGCTCTTCAGCACACAATTCTTACACAGACAGACCGTCACATCAGCCACATTTAAATCTAGACAACACAAAGTTACATGCCAAACCCTTTTTCTCTGTTGAGCTCTCTCAACAGCAAAAAGAAATACTCTTCAGTATAATTTATAGTACTTTTCCAGGACAGATAGGTAAGTTTCATGGACATACAAGTGCTTAAACCTAGTATTACTGCTAGTGAAGAAACAATAACGAAAGAGGGTCCAAGTTCCTGACAAGTTTCTCATGCAGACCTGGACCCCCCCACTCAGCCAACTTCATGCACTTCCGGCTCTTCCAACCCCTTTAAATTTCTCAAATCCTACTCCTTATTTATGAGCAACTCCTACTAAAATCCAAAGTTGAATTACATTCATGCAAAGCCCCTTATACAAGTCCCTTCCACGCGGATGCATATGAAAGCCTAAAAATGACTGGTCTTTGGTGACCACAGCTTGTAATAACTATTCTGCATATTTCACCACCACCTTCATGTTCTCATCCCTTCTCTGCTTGTCTCATCACATGCTTTAGAATATAAAGATCTTTAGGACAGAGGGAGACAGATTTTCTTTTTTTTTATGCTTACTTGTTCTGCACCAAGCTGACACTGACAATGAATGTTACAAATTATGCCACTTTGACATTAAGTGCTGCCAGAGCCCAGAGCAGGTTGTAGCTCTCCATTAGAAAAGAAGGTCACAACAGTCACGCACCATTGCCAGCATCACTGTTTGTGAGATAGCAAGCACTGCAATGGATACAGGCCTTACACCTGCAGTGCCACGTGATACTGAGCAAACCTCACTAAGGCATCACTTTTTTCCACCATTTCTGAAACAACACATTTTCATTTTTCTTCTACCCATCTAGGCAGTAACATTGGAGAATATCAGTAAATGACACTCAGCATAACATTTATGGATACTTCTCCTTGAGAAAATCTAAGTTAACGTTTGTGTCAAGCGTGGCTGAATGCCTGTAAAACATTAACTTGTACAGAAAGAGGTACACTCAGCATCAGCTGAGCACAAAACCACTGAGAGGAACAGCCAAGATTTTCTTTTAATTCTCAGTACTACTCGTAGGAGGTAAGAAGATAAAGGGGGGGGATATTGGGTTTTCACATCTGGGAGGGGACATGGGACTATAAGCATGGCTTCTGTGAGAAGCTGCTAGAAGCTTCCCTCATGTCTGACAGAATCAATTTCGGCCACCTCCAAGACGGACCTGATACTGACCAAGGCCAAGACAATCAGCAGTGGTGACAGCACCTCTGTGTTAACATATTTAAGGAGGAGGAAAAACAACCAAACAAAACAAAACCAAAAAAACCAAACACAACTTGGCAGACACCAAGGTCAGTGAAGAAGGAGGGGTAGGATATGCTCCAGGCACTGGAGCAGATACCACCTGCAGCCTGTGGCAGACCCCAAGCAGGTGAATGCCCAAAGGAGGCTGTGACTCCATGGGGAGCCCACACTGGAGCAGGCTCTTGGCAGGACCTGTGGAGAGAGAAGCTCACACTGCAGCATGTTTTCTGACAGGACTTGTGACCCTGCAGAGGGCCCACGCTGGAGCAGTCCATTTCTAAAGGATGGCACCCTGTGGAAACCTCATGCTGGAGCAGTTTGTAAAGAACTACAGCCCACGGGAAGGACTCACATTGGAGAAGTTCATGAAGGACTGTCTCCCGTGGGAGGTGCTCCACACTGGAGTAGGGGAAGAGTTTGAGGAGTCCTCCCCATGAGGAGGAAGGAGCAGCAGAGATGAAGTGTGATGAACTGATCATAACCCTCACTCCCCAGGGTGACTGGTAGGTAGGAGGTAAGGAAAAATCAAGTAAAGGTAAGCCCAAGAAAAAGGGATGGGCAGGGGGAAGGTTTAAGATTTGGTTTTATTTCTCATTATCTTAATCTGATATGACTGGTAATAAACTGTTTTCCCCAAGTTAGGTCTGGTTTTCACATGACTGATAACTTGTGAGTGATCTCCCTGCCCTTTTCTTGACCAATGAGCCTTTCACTGTATTTTCTGTCCCCTGTTCAGTTGAGGACGAGAAGTGATAGAGCAGCTTCGGTGAGTACCTGTGGCCCTGACAAGAGTCAACTCACCAGAGGGGGAATCCATGAAGAGAAGCTTTTTAAGCAGGAAAATGTCCACTGTAGAAGCTGGAGGAGGCTTTCTATTGTTTCCAGTGGTATCCGTGCAACCTAGAATGTTAGCTGTGCATAGCAACTGTTGCCAAGGCATGCAATGCAATGGCTACAGCTCCTTGTTTCAATTCAAGGCTCTCATGGCAAAGCTCACCAAGATGTGTGCACATTAGCTGGATATCAAGGGAAGATCCTGACAGGTGATCACTAAACACATTAAACTTCCTCTCTAGCTTCCAGGAAGCACTAGAAGGAGAAAAAAACCACCAACCTCAAGACATATCAAATACCAAAAAAAGCACTAACTTAGTAAGGAATCAGCACAGGCCAGTTATAGAGGAAAGCAAAAGAAATAATCCATGACTTGGCTCTTCCTACTGCAGCTTTAAGAAAATCACCATTATCAAAGCGACAGAGAAGTTTCATGATGCTGCAGAGACTAACACTGGCTGTTTTGTTAGACCAGCTTGCCTCACAAGGTTCTGGACAGCAGTGAACCAGAGTAGGCACAAAGACAGCCAAACACACTTGGTTTCCCACAGTAAAAGGTTCCTATTCGCTTTATACTTACCCTGGTACAGCACCAGAAGTGCTATAAGCTGTCCTGTACAACTTATTTTTTGCTTTTATAATATATGCCCAGAAGCATAATCTTTTTTACTGCTTAATAAGAACAGCTCATACACACTAGAAATCCACAAAATACAAGCCTCATTTCCTCTTTGGCTATGCTGATGGTAGTTTCTAAGTCTCTGGATACCCTTTCAATAAAACCTTCACTAATCATTTTTCTATGTAAAATGGAAGTCCTAAGCTACACAGTCAAGTCTCACAAGCGTAGGAGGTGAATCTGCAGGAACACTGCAGAGCTCTTAACTGTCTTAAAATGGTACCAACGTAGCCTAAAAAGGTAGTCCTACATAGCAACTGTTGCTAAGATGGAGTATTTTACCGCAATGAGATGGCCAAGACTTGTAGATTAAGAAAAACATTTAATGACTGTATTGTTCATCTTCTTAGAAATACACCTGCACTCTTTCTGGAGCTGTAACCATGTGCTGTCTCACAAACCTTAACAGTTCCATATTTTGTATATTGCCTGCTTCAGTATTACACTATCATGAACATAAAACATACTATTAGCTTTAGACATTGAAAAAGCATCAAAAATTTCTCCTTATCCAAAACTAGATGGCAATGCTACTATGATCCAGTAATTCAATGGATACAAAAGTATTACACACTGTTTACTCAACAGGTCTGTTAATAAAGTAACGAAGCTGCAGTGCTTTTGGGCAGAACAGGTAAGAGAGATATTAAAAAGGAAAAAAAAAAAAAAGAAAACTAGAGGAAAGAAGTCATTTACAACATGAGAAAATGCCACTTTCTATGCTTAGAGTTACTGTTGAACCCAAGTCAATTTTCATCTATCCCATTCCCCAGTATATTCATAACACTCAATGTGACACTTTGACAGAGTTACAACCCCAAGTCTCCATATTAAAATTTTTTCCCTTCATATTTCATTGCAAAAGGTTACAAAATACATATGTATTCTAAAGCCTGAATTTCCAGGAATAGAGTATACCATTTAAAAAACAGATCTAAGTTTCTGCCGGACTGCAAACTGAACCTCAAGAACGGAGAAGAGTAATAACATAGTTCCTGAGAACAGGTGTATCTAAAACAGGCTGGCAATGGCAATGTACCCTTACTGTCAATATCAGTTAAATTAAATGTTCTGGTAACAAATCACAACAGTATTTAAAAGTAAAAACACAAGGTCAACAGGAAGTCCTCAACCCATGTCTGTGATGTAAACCTAACGTGTTACAAGCACACTATGAATGTAGTCCCAGCTATTACAGGTAATTAATGCACTCTATCCCAACATAAAAATCACATTCTCTCCTACCACTGCATTATGCACAAGAACACATATGCACAAATACACCACACTCAAACAGGAACGGTTTAGTTTGTGTGTTCAGGAAGAGACATCAGGCAGTCTTTATACTGGTAAACAATTACTCATAGAAGCCTTAAGTATTCAGTGACTAAGTATTTTTAACAATGTAGCAATTACACTAGTTGAGGAGCATTATGCATTTCATGTTTTCTTTCCAAATTACTCCTACAGGATATAGAGTTCAGCTTCCTCGAAGAAATAAAACAGAAAAAATAATTTCTACAGAGACAAGTTCTTTCTACCTTTTCAAAACAACCTTTTTTAGAATTTGTCATAACATGAAGCAAGTCACTTGCAATAAGAAAAGAGCTCATTATGGTATGCTGCCTGGAACTGAAATTCTCTAACAACTGCTTTAAAGAAGTAATACTTTTTTTTTTTTTTTTCGTAAACCACATCGAAACCTTAAACCACTGAGCCACCAAAAAAAAAAAAAAAAAAAAATTCACTTCTAAAGTCTGCTTCAATTTGAAAATGTACTTGCTTTGGAAAAACATTTCAATAGTGTCCTAAGTCCTTGCCTCACAAATGCTGAGCAGTGAATGAAGACCAAGAGTTTAAATGAAATCCATATGAACTCAGCTACCAAATGGCTTTGGACACTGATGAGAAACTGCAACACTCCAAAAACTCTCCATCATCTTTCACAGCTACCAGAAGTTATAGTTTAAATTGAGGCTGTATTACAGCAGAATATAACACAGGACCAATCACACTACTTACTTGGAGGTTTTTTGATCAAGTCTGTGACAAACAAAATCTTAAATTACTATGGACAACAAGTTCTACGTGACCTAAAATACGAGGTTTAGTATTTGATGCAATAAAGCATGGTTTGGCTTTTGTGAAAACAAATGACATTAAGGCTATGTTTAAACTAGATGACCTGAAACAAGAAAACATTCAGAACAACATGGCTTTCCGTGAAAGCTTGTCAAAGAAGCATAAAGAGATTAAAAATTGCTTTGCTTTAAAGTAAATCTGCCTGCCACAAGGTCATTCAAGTAGTAACGTTTTTTAGCATTAGTCCTTAGCTAGTAAAATAGCCCTTGATCATATATTTGTATTTCATGAATTGCAAACTTTATAGCCTTTGACACTTAGACTTATATTGGAATATGCACACACGAACTCTCCTCTAAGTTACAGTGACCAGCTGCATCAGTCCACCTAATAAAGTAGAATGCAATACCCACAGAGACCAAAGTATGGCCAGCACTCCACCCACTTTCATCCAGTCACAAATGCAGAGTCTATTCCCAGTCCCTATGTGCTGCTGCCGAATAGCCTGAAGCACAACAAATTCAATTGAATTTGTCACACTGGAGAATATTTACTACATCTTTGAATTGGATAGTGACCCACAGCAGAGAAAGGTGCTTGCTGGGCTATCTGTATAAGCTTTTTTCCAATTTTTATCAACAACTTCACAAGAGGTTTTTAAAGCTACTACATTGCTGAAAGCGTAACAGCAGCCCTCAGATTAGTTAAAATTCAGTTAAACTGACGTTCAAGGTGGAGAAATAATATAACTGGTTCAGAGGCAGAACAACTCCCATTCAGCTACTCTTGGTACAGGACTTCCAGCAGGAGTATGGAGTAGACATGTATATGCCCTTTCCAGCTGCCCCTCCATCCCATCCCCTGTTATGATTCACACCCCAAGGATATCTATACTTAAAAGTCTTCTAGACAAGTGAGGTTCATCAGTAGTGAATTAATCTGAAAGGAAAAAAAAAAAAATTACAATAATTTTCCCTCACCTCAGTATGGCAGACAAACAACAAGTGTTCCTTGCCTTGTTTTAGTGACAGTTTATTATTTATCCTGTAACCATCTCCCCCTAAATGAGATTAAAACCTAACTCTAAATTGATGGCAGTAAATTCCAAGAAAAAAATGCCATCATCTATGAAACACACTTATTACTTTACACTATAAGCAGATGATCACTAAATCATAGAACAGTCCATGTTGGAAGGGACCGAAAAAGACCATCTGGCCCAACCTTTTGTGGGAAAGGGAGCCCAGATAAGATAATTTATCTAGTAGCCTGTCCAATCACATCTTGACAACACTCAGTGATGGGGGCTCCACCGTGTCTCTGGAGAGGTTTTTCTAGTGATTGATTGTTCTCACTGTAAAAAAAAGTCTTCCTTACATCAAATGAAGTAATGCAACTTGCAGCCATTGCTCCTTATCTTCTCCATGTGGTTCCTTATGAAGAGAGGGCCTTCCTTGTGTGTGTAGCCACCCTTGAAGTAAGGTTACGTTACTCAACATTCAACATGTTTTCTCTGGCCGTTTTTAGATGAAAGTTTGAATCAAAGCTGGAAGCCACTGTCTTAACCATATCAATGAACTAATGAACGACTATAAGCCAGCAACTTCCCTCATCATCACTTCAACTTCTACAGTTCAATACAGCCAATCTAGAATTAGAAGCAAGTGGAATCAGGCTGCATAGCAATGGAATTTTTGAAGTAACATGAAGCTGTCAGAGACCTCACAGACCACCACTTGAAAACTTTCCAGTTTGTTTGTGAAACCTATCACCTTTGCATTCATCCTTCAAAAACCTAGGGGCACCACCACAAGTATCTGGTCACAAAAGTACATATGAATGCTTTCTTCTTATGAATCAAGACAGTATTTCCTGATCCCAACAAATTATAAATGACCATGAGTCCACACGTGCTGTCCAACAGACAGATCACCTTCCTTCCATCAAACAGATTTAAATGTTCAGCTGACATAGCCATTTTACATTTCATTTTTCAGCCCTGCAACATAACCTTACTGAAGATTTAAACTTCAGGCTGCATCTTCAAAGCCAAAACTATCTCACTTTGTCATCTGCTATGCTGCAATGTCATCAAATTAACTGTCCATTTATTTTCCACAACCTTTTTCATACTATTTTACCAATCATTAGAGGTTTTGGTTGGTTGGTTTTGTTTGGCTGGTTTTTCAAGAAAACACTGGGGTGCTGTTATCTCCATATCTTAAAGACTTGCCCTCCCCCCAAAACAAAGAACTACATCCAAAACATTATTTCCTACAGTAAAAGTTTGAACTGACAAAACCATTCAAGCCAAAGATGCACTTAGTCTCAGGCTTCTTTCCCTTTTGTCATCACTATTGACATTGGATAATAGTCCCTTTTCCAAAAAGAGTTGCACATACCACTCCTCTAAGTTCTAGACTCTTTTACTTGGTTTTAAAAGTGTATTTAACAACTTCAAGCAGGATTTTTCCTTGACTGGTTATACCAATGTGTGTGACACCTCTGAGTTTCTTCAGCCCAATGCTACACCACAATCATCTAAACAGTTTATATGGGGCAAAGACTGTATTTAATTGGCCAACATTTATTGACGAGCACAGTGCTAACACTGAACAAACAACTGCTTGTGCCCACTTAGTACAAAGGGATCCTAATTCATAGATAGACACAAATAGTACTCTGCAACCAAAAAAATAATCTTGACATTGCTGTTTCTTCAGTTAGTTGAAGGTTGTGTGCTGCCTACACCTTTGTACACAAAAGCATGATCGTTCAACTTGCAGCAGTTATAAACACGAGAACCAAAATGCTTCAAAAGTGACACTTTATTTACTCTATCCTCATAATACTACAGAAAAACTTCCTGAAATAGAACATGTGTGCAAAATTTACTTCCACATCACATATAACTGATCTGAACCACAGAAATTAGCACAAAGATTTCTGTAAATTTGCTCAAACACTGTGATGTATTTAACACCATTAAAATGATGCCAAAGTTATTAAAATATTTATTGTTTCACAAATCAGGGCTGTCCTTCCTAGCCTTCTTCCCAAATGTAACTCATAAATGTGGGAAATTCTTTGTAACATCTACCTTTAGGAGGAAATTTAATTCTCTTTATGCACTTTGTTATCTATTGAGCTAACAATGGCAAACAGTCTGACCACTTGGGTGAGGGATCACAAGGAGAAGCCATACTCTTCTCCAAGGCACCTATTTAGAGGGAGGGGGGGAAAAAAAAAAAAGACTAGAATCAAAAAAAAAAAAAAGACAAAAAAGACAAAAAATAACCACAAACTTCTGTACAGACAAGTGACAACTCTAATGAGCCTTTGTCAAAACTATTATTCCCAGTAAAAGCAAAGCCCACAGGACATGATCTCTTAACTCTCTCTCAAACACTCCAGTGGGAACCCTGCAAGTCTTTCTTTTAATCAATCAAATGTTCTCATTTTAAAGTTTGCTTTGTAGAGCAGACAGAAATACAGAGTTTTGAGTTGTCATTTTAACTGCTGTGAGAATACTTGTCCTTAGTGAAGAAGAGCAGTGGCATGCCTGAGCATTCTGGGGTCAACTACTGACTTCATTTTCCAAGGAAAACCTTCTGCTTCTGGGCAGTCTGCAAAATAAATGATAATTACTCCCCAGATAAGAAATCAGTTATTCGAACAGGTCACGCACTGGAGATGTAAAATCTATGGGAACGAGTGTCTCTAAATAAACTCATCCGTCCCACCTGAAGGTCCCACACCTCGGTGAGTGATGAAGCTGTTGTCCCTTCCTGGCCCTGGCCTGCGCAGAACGAGTCAACAGTTCCCACCACCGCACGGTACAGACTCCTATTTGCAAGACAGGGGGCCCTGGGGCCTTGCGGTGCCAACGCAGCTCCTGCTGTCCCCAGGAATCGCAGGGCCCAGCCGATCGGCGCACCACCGGCGCCTCCAAGCACGCAAACCCCACCGCCCCCACCCAGGAGAGAGACAGAGGTCGGGGGGCGAGGAGGCAGAAGGCGGCGGCGCCACCGCCCCAGGAAGGCCCTACAGCCCACGGCTCCCCTCAGCCCCACTCTGCCCCATCCACACCCCGAGCTGCGGTTGCAGACGGCCCAGCTCCCCTAAGCCAAGGCCCCAGAGGCCCGAGCCCCACACCCGGCCCCAGGCCAAGTCCTTCAGGGCCGCGGGACTCACCTGCGCCTCCTCCCAGGGCGGCAGCCATGGCTCTTCGCCTTGCGCAGGCGGCAGCAAAGGCTCCCAGCAGCGGCCCCGTGCCACCCCCAGGAGCCACGAAGTGCGGGGGGGGGGGAGGGGGCCAAAGAAGGGCTCGGATTCAGCGCCCGGCGGCTCCCCCTCCCGCCGCCCCTCCACACGCACCTACCGCAGGAGAACAACAAACTACCACAACATGGCGGCTGCCCCCACCACCGCCGCCCTCGCGCTGCATCACGGGATAGCGGAGGACCGGACCCTCCCTCCCAGGGAGGTGGGGCAGCGGGAGCCGCTGGTTGGTTAACCCGGGCCGCACGCCGGCCGGTGTCCGCGCTCTCTGCGCATGCGTCGAGTGGGCTCCTCCCGGCGACTCCGAACGGAGAGCGGGGCGAGCCGGTCAGGAGCGCGCATGTGCAACCTCCTGGCACGTGCCACGGGGTGGGGGGGGTGGAGGTGCGCGTGCGTGTGCGTGTAGAGGCCGCACGGGCCGAATGGCGGTCGCGGGGTTTGGAGCGGCTGCGGAACGGGCGCTTTCCCGCTCTGTCCTGCCCAGCGTGCCTGCGGGTAGCCTGTGGTGCTCGGGCCTCGTCTCCCTCTCTCAGGGGAGCGGACCCGCGGGACTCTGCTGCCTGCGGCCTGAGCTGGGTGAGGGGGCGGTCAGGCCGACTGCGCCGCCTGCGCCTGACCGGGACAAGTTAGCGAGGAGTGGTGACGCTCCCACAGCATCCTGACGAGGATGTGTAAACGACTCTTGGTAGCGTGAGAGGCTCTTCGCAACCCCTCTGAAGCGCCCGGCTCGCTTTGGGCCGTACCGAGGCTTCAGTAGGTCGTAGACTCAGCTATAACACCCAAGTTCAACGGCCTCGTGAATTTTTTTTTAAATCCCATGATTTAGTGGCATTAAAATACACCGTGAGAGGGATGGTCTGGGCTGTTAGGTCTGTGTTCCTCCCATCTTTTAAGGCTTGATGTGCAGGGGAGTTAATGCAAAAACTAAACGAGGTACTTGTTACTTCTCCTCTCAAAATTTCACCTGGATACACGCTTTACAGGCTCAGCATCATGAACTGCTAAATCTAGTTTCACTGCAAGCTGGAAACCCTCTCCTGCTAACCTATCCTGCAAGCACTTCCCTCCTGACTGCCTAGCTACATGCTCTCTCCTTTCGATGGACCTCATGGCGATGTTGCTGTAGAAACAATCAGCTTGGATCACTCATCCCACAAAAAGCTAATTCACCAAAAGGTTTTTCCTTTTGTGTTTCTTTCCCACCTTTTCCTTGTTTTAACGGGGAAATCAAGACTGGCATTCTGCAAAGACCAGGTTAAACAGAGTATAAAATCATGCCTTGATACCAAACAAAATTTTAGGTGCTGCTGCTGTGAAGAAGCCAAATCTGATCTAAAATGATTTAGTGGAGCCTACTGTACAAAAGACTAGTTCAAGTAAGCGACAAAACTTTCCCAGGTGGACAAGTCCTCATGGAAATAATTAACAATGCTAGTATTTAAATTATCAGCGTTATCTGATTAAACCCTCGCTATGAGACTAGGGAAGTTCTCATGTCACTTTGTTCCAGGCTCCCAGCAGACTCAGCTCTTCATTGCATTTGGTCTCATTTTATAGGTTTTCTTCACAACTCTACAGCTAGAGATTTATTTCTATATTCACAGCTAAATTCTGACTTTAATTTAGGAAGTAGACCATCAGCAGACAATGCTTGTTGGTAATTTAATACACAGTCCTTCCAAGCTTTAATTGCTTGACATGGAGGTGCTAAGTGGAGTGAATACTACTACTGTCAGCGGTAAAAACCCATGATGATTTCAGTGTGCACAGGATTTCAGCCATCGATTCTTGGTATTGATCTTTGTTTCGGGTAGCTGATTTGCAAAACAAACGGATTTCTTGGCAAAGGGAGGGAATTTTCTGGACCCTTTAAAGGCTGGTTGGAGAAGTGTGTGGGGCGAGACTTGGCCAGTCTCAGCAGCAGCAGCCTGTGACAATTTGCATCTCCCCTGTCATGATTCTCTGTATCCCTTGTTTGTGGCTGAGAAATCAAGTGTTAAACACAAGCAGTATTCACAGACACCATCTCTATGGCTTCAGATACGTAGAAGAGTGTATTTTATGGGTATTTTATGCTTTATATTTTTTCTCATTGCAATAGCTGATTTGATTTCCAAGACTGACAGTCCAAACACAAGTTACCATTTGCTTAACACAACAATCCAATAACGAGGAATAAAAGCGTAGTTCACTATTACTCTGTTAACATACAGACCCTTCAGATATTTTGCACTGCTCTAGTACAAAAAAGTGGCCATTCCCAGATGTCAACTACAGCAGGTGTGGAACAGTGACCTAAACAATGATGACAGACAGCTATGGTGGCTCTATTGCCTTCACTCAGGACTCTGTGAATTTTCAAATCCCAAGACCTGTACTTGCTTTGGATTCCGTACCAAAACCTCCAACTTTTTCTTACTACTACCTAACTTGTGCTGTAAAATGCAAGTGTACTCATGTCTTTTCTGTAAATAGAGGTTAATGTACTTGCCACCTCTGGATTCTATGAAATAAGCTGACTTTATCTGAACTAATCATCAATTATAAAATACTTTTGGAAGTTCTGCATAAATAACATATTTGCCCGTATGTCTTCCAAAGCAAATCCAGCTGCAGTTGAGAATGCAACAGATTGTCTTGCAAGGGGATTAAGTAATTGAACTTCGAACAGAAAACATTCTGAGTGTGTTACAGCCTCCAGGCTAACCGTAGTTTCTGTGCTGTGGGCAGTGTTCATGTGTATCACATTTTGTTATTACTGTAATTTTTCTTTCTGTTTCCTCTCCCATTCATGTTACATATTTATCCAGTTGTTGCAGCTTCTCTGCCTCTTGTTGTCTGCAATCCACTTGATGCATCTTATTTTGGCTGTAATTTCTTCAGAGCAACATCACCTGCGGCCCCCTGAAACAGCTGCTGGGGTGGAGAATAGGAGAGCTCACGTGCTGAGAAATGGTCTAAACAAGCAACACGTCAAGTGTGTTACTAATGTGTCATATGTGGAGTGCCTAGACAGCTGGTCACCCACTAAAGATGAAAATCCCAACAGAAACAGAACATATATTGTTGAAGTACAGTGTAAAATATGTCAATTATTACCAGCTCCAGATATTACCCTGGAAGGTAATAACTGCAGGGAGGTTTGGGCTGTAGCTTTGGTTTCTGAACTGAGAGCAGCACACAGAATCCTGGGTATTGCCCCGGACCCCAGTGTTTGCAATGTATTTTACGGATCTAAAGAAAAGAAATCAAGGAACACCAGAGGAATCCAAGCATTAAATGTATTACAGCATTTTATTTGTAATTGTTTGGGCTTTTTTCATCCTGGATGCTGGAAACCTTACTGACTAAGACTTGCTTTGTTTCTGTGGGAAGCCCATCTGGTGCGAGCGGCAGCAGGGGAATCAGGGTGAAGCTGACAAATGTAAGGTGGTCCTTCCTTTCAAGAATTACTCAGAATGCAGTGGAGAATGTCTTAAGCTACCCCATTCTTAGGCAAAGGGGGTATTATCCCATGATGAACATATCAGTCAGTAAAGGTTAGGAGTGTTTCCCAAGGTTTCCTGACAAGGAGCCATTGTATGGCACTGTTGGTCTTACCTGAATGCCAAGTTTTGGGAAGGGCTTGCTTTCTCTGGACAGAGGCCAAGCTGGCCCCTTCTACTCTGAAAAGCAGGAGGACATGTGGTGCCTCTAGGCAAACCTCAGAGCATCACAAGCGACTTCTGTGGCCCAGATATTTGTGGCTCATACCTGTGAGCAAAGCCCCATGCTCTGTGGAGCCTCACTGAATGTAGAGACGTGCATGTCTACCAAATGTCAGCTATCATACATGAACTTCCAGATGAGAGCTTATGTTCCTAAGAACTCCTTGTACCAGAAAGCTATAATCCTGTTAAAAGCCTCTGGGAACTACTGCAATGCAAATAATAGTAGCAATAATTAGCTGTGCTTTAATTGATACTGTGTATTCCTCAAATGTCAGTGAAAATTTACTTTGCTAAGCCAACAACTTCTCCCCTGGAACTCTGCTGGCTTTACCAGAATTACACAAGGGGTGAATTTGGATCATTGTAGGTTCCTGGCATAAATTATCAGCTGTTGATTCCTTGCCCTTTAAAACTTGGCAAGCATACAGGAAGAGTTTGCCAGACATGCAAGAACTAGGTCTATGCATTTATGGGGAAATCCATCGGGAGTCTGCACAGAAAGGAGTACAATTTGCTAGAAGTACCCAGCTGTGAAATCCAAGAACTCTTGCACACAGCTCTAGCAACTTTGAGCAAATTTAGCCTAGCCTCAGTACCAGTGGTTCCTAGAAGCAGTTTTTGTGCCGTCAGCTTTCTGAAAGCACGAATGTGATGGTAACAAACCCTGGAAATGTGTGGAGATGCTAAATTTGCAGAACAGCCCTAAAAGGGATGATTTTGTTTGGTGTAATGTAGAGTTGTTTTATGGTTATTCCTGTTTATCCCAGTGGCCAGGAGTTTTCTGTGCTTAACATTAAGAGTGTAATTCTGAGCATATCATTGGCATAAACAGGTAAAGACAGAATACTTCAAAGCAATCACCATCTTCAGGATGAACAAGATCTGCACCTGGACCTTTTGTCTTACTGTCTTACAAGAATTTTGGTGCCCCATCCTTCATGGACATACATCTGTGTCATAGTACTGCTACAGCTGCAAGCTCAGACACTCCTCAGGAATTGTTTCTAAGGGAAGGATGAATGTTCTCTCCCTCTAGTTGACTAAAAGTTATATCTAAGCTCGTTGTGTGAACCTCCTCCATTTAGTTACATTAGATGGGCTGAATGGTAGCTCTTAGCTGTGGCAGACCTGTTGTAATAAAAGTGGAGGGAAATAAATCCCAACCATAAAGTCTCTATTTTGATGGTGCTAAGCAAGATTAGAGCCAGTAGCAGATCTCCAGACTAAATTTTTCCACATTTACCAGAAAAGACTCCTGGCTTGTAGAGCTTCAGTGCATATTGCAGGATCAAGCCATTCTTTTGTTTGGTGGGTCTATGGGTTTAGGCTATCTATGGGTTTAGGCTATAATGGAGTCCTTCAGAGACTCAGAGATACAATGCACCCGATTTTATGGACTATCCATATGTACAAAAGTGTTGTTGCCAAACAAACTCAGGAACAGATCACTCCAGCACATTACCAATAAGCCAATTAGTGAAATGAAGCATTGCAAGTAATAGACTTCTTTATGCAAATATGTTTGTGTGGAAAAGAGAATCATCTGAACTGGGTTTAGTATTCCGGAAGACCTTGCCAGTATGGTATCTGATGATAGTTGCTATAGCTATTATTGACCAGTTTCATTTTTCACCCCGATATGTGTGGATGTAAATGCAATGAGTGATGGGAACCTTAATGAGTAAGACAATAGTCAGGATTTAGACCTTATCACATGTTTTTCCAGTAGCTGTGTTTGTTCCACAGGTTTCACATCTTCTAAAATTAACTTTAGTTATACTATTTTTCCATGACAGTGATCAACAGCATCAGTATTTTATTCTGGCTAAAATCCATAAATCTCTCACATTCAGCTTACTTCCTTACAAGTAAGACTGACAGAATTAGGCCCTACATATCAAATCAGTTTCATCCGGGGACCTTAGTTTATCTAGTCGATCCAACAGATTTATTTATCACCACCTGTCCACATTAAGCTGAGCACCTTTTCTATAATGAGTTCCTTGCTGCCCAGGAGCAGGTTATGGAACATGACCCAATACGGCGTGCTGTGGCACGGGGAACTGATAGAGATGCATTATCCAATGCAGCCATGGTTTGAAGTGCTATCTTGTATAACAAATTATTGAATTCATTGTACATAGTACTAGGATTTAATTAAGCGATAAGGCCCATCATAGTGGTCCTTTATCTAGCAGATAAGGATTTACCAAGCTTACCCTAGAGGTCTTTATCTGAAAGATAAGAAAAAGGTACATAAGGTGCCTTCCCCAGTTTTTAAATCGTTAATTGAAAGGACCTTTATTTTTTAAGTTCTAGGTTGTTGTCTTTTCTTCGTGGCTTAGTAATAAAGATTTGGATGGACTTTTATAAGGGAGGTTGTAACAGGGAAGAATATTACCAGTGGCCTTCACTGGGTGAAATTAATAGGATTATATAGTTTTCAATCACAATGCACCAGCTCTCAGCTCAAGTGGAAATTTAGCCTCTGATCTGCAGGAGATTTTCCAGTGACTCCACAATGCTGTGGCCATAAAAGAGATTCATTCATTGCTGATTGCAGAGGGCTATGATTGTGATTACATTGTAAAGTTTAGAAAATATTAGGATTACGCAATAGAAGAAAATGAGGCATACAGGTAATTCCAAGGTAGTTCTTTTAATGACTGTATAGTCACGTAAGCTAAATGGTGCCAAAACCTCTAGTCCTTTACCTGTGTGATTTAAAGACATTTAAGCAGAAAACTTATAAATAAATTAAGGCTAATGCAAAGAACTGGCACTTAAGAAGATCTCACTGGAAAACACAAAATAATACTACTGCTAATGCTCAGTGGAGAACACAGGGGAAATTCCAGAGAAAGGAGAGAAGATCGTATGTTTTTTATGAGAAAGGCACATAAGGGCTACTGTGTGGTTGAAAACAGGACAGGATCTTTGGATTTAGCAGATTTAATCCCTAATGTTACAGACACTTTTTTAATATGATCCTTTCATAAAGTTTCCAGATTTTTTTTTTAGAAGTAGCTAGGCTGTTGCCTCCCCCTCCCTTAGAGGGAGGCTGTTGTGCAGCACCCTCATACTAATAGTTCCCTGAGATCTTCCAGTTTACAGTGTGACCGTATCCCTGGCCAGCCCATACTGGTTTGTTTTCATGTGCTGATATTATATTTTAGCATAAGTGACATTTCTTCCTTCCCAGTGTTTTTCCTTTCCATTCCCATGTAAGCCCAGACAGCAGTCAGCCTTTACTATGCTACATAAACTGAGCCCCTCTTGGACCAATCTGCCCTTGCAGGTCCAGAAGTGACAACCACGAATTGACTCTATACCCCTTTGGGGATCAGGGACATATCCGACTCACTGTTCATTCTACCTCAAGTTGCTTTGTATGGACTCTGTGAAATTCTCCTGAATTTCCAGGCATCCATGAACCTAAGCTGCCAGATACTGGAAATCCAGTAGGTTACTGCCCAAAGCAGTTGTCTACCACATAAATTGATAGTGTTGGCAGCTCTGCTTGTGAAAGACTCCCTGTTCCCCAGATTGTATTAATCATCCTGCTCTGCACCTGTTCCAGCTTGAATTCTTCATGCTTGAACAGGGGCAGTAAAGCAGGGTCTGAAGGGATCAGATTGTATTAGAAGCGCTTGGAGCAATTCAAGCCAGGACCAAGTAGAAATTATAATGAGAGATAGATACCCTTCAGGTTACACGAGAGGCAAATTGCCTCGGTGGTGAGTGGAAGTTTGTAGTGCTGCTCTGAGCCTGTTTGTTCAGTGACCAGGAGATTTCATTTGCATTGTTGACAATCTGACACCTTTTATTGATTCACTTTCTTTTTTTTTTTTTTTTTTTTAAGTATCTGGAAGCAATAAGTGAGTGGAAAGGTGTGAATTAAAATGTGTGCACAGCTAAAGACAATTACTCAGATATTTGCTTAGACCCGAAATCCCAGCTGCTAAGCTAGTATTATTTTCTCTTGCTCCAGCTACCCTTTCGTAATTGCCTCGTGAGCTATTTTTCTACTGTGTCTTTTTACTTACTTATTTGCAACTTTGAGCTTTCTGCCTCAGAGAAAGCTATAAGCATGGTCCCTCACCTTAATATACCCCATATAGAGTTCCCTCACCTTGGTGCAGCCTCTCATGCCTGCAAGCCTTTGAAAAAAGGGTCTGGTGGCTCATGCTCCAGGGAACCCAACAGAACTGCATCCACTGGCTTCAGCAGAATAACTTCCCCACTACATACTTCATGCTTATTTCACTCAGAAAAAGATTTTACCTGAGTGCTGCTAGCAGGTACTCTGCTGTCCTCTTCTTCTCTGACAACTAGGAAACAAAATCAACCCCCTTTGCTTACCTCTACTTCAGCACAAAAATTATTTTCCTTCGTACATCTGAATGGTATCTTATAAGAAAGGATTTTTCTTCTTTTAAATCACACTCCGGTGGGAGCTGCCCCAATCAGCAATGTGTGCTCTCACTCTCTCTGTGTAGTTGTTCCATTAAAGTAGCGTGAAAGCTACAACTGTGTGTCCACTGTCATTTTGTATTAGAAGTCAGGGGTAAGGTAATGATTTGCAAGCTTGATCCTTCTGTAATACTTTCCTTGGAAGTACAGTTCTGCCGTTTCTGCTGTCAGCCTGCATTTGGAGTGTGGAGAGTGCTGCATGACTTGAAAGCAGCAGTAGGCAATTCCCAGTCTAAGCCCTAGACATTTACATATTTTCTCACTTCAGTGGAGTAAATATGCTATGTAAATAAATCCCATTATGTTTGAAACTGTACTTACAGTATAATAAAAACACAGTACAGTGGTGCAATCTCAGGTTTTCTTTCGCTGTCAATATGGGCATATATTTACTAAATTATATATTGTTAACATGGTATTCAGCTTCCCACAGCTGTTAGAATACCTTGTGTAATATGAGAAAATAATGAGGGGAAAGTCCTTTAGTCTTTAAACAAGAACTGAGAAAAAAATACTGCAGGTAAAACAGTTCTGTGGGAAATAGCCTGTCCATAAAGGATGACTCTACAGCTTTATTACTCCATTTATTATTGCTTTTAAGTTGTGTGCATCTGAATGTGCCATCAAATGCAAGTGCTTTTTTCAGAGGACATTGCCAGGTATTGCTGATACAATGCCATGATGTTGCACATGTCACAACCATATGCTGGTGCTGTGTTCTGGGGAAGAGACCATTTGACACATGCCAAAAATTCCTTACTGGAAGAGGTGTCTGGATGATGCTTGGGTTTACACAGTCTCCTCAGCAGTTACTTCAGCTTTATGCTAAGATAAGGGATCCCTGTGAGAAGAAAGACCCTGCTTTCTTGTGACAAAAACCCCAGCCAGAACACCTGGTTTCTGTTCTGAGTCTTGCTACTAACCTGTTCTGTGACCTTCCTCGAGACACAATGACTTTCCCTGCTTCCGTTTCCTTCCCATCCTTCTCCATCTGTATGTTGTGGACCCTTCATGATATTATTATCCAAAGGAATTTTAAACACTTTAATTATTTCAAAGCAATGATCTGTGTGTGTGTGCAAATCTTTAGCACCAGCATACAACATATTACCCAGAAGAGTCCCAAAGAAAACAACAGGCTGTTCACTGGAGGAGGCTCTGCATCACTATGGGTATCTCTTTGCTTTTACAGCTTGACCCTAAATATACTGAAGTAGAAGAGTTTTGCATGATCTCAGCACAGACAAGCCCCTAATGTTTGCAAAGAGCCTTTCAATAAAGCCAAAGATGAGTCTTACTCCATCTGATAGATGGTGTATGAAGGCTACCCATCTTAATTAAAATTATCATAGGATTTTCCATGCAGTATATTACAATCTTACTTCTAGGGTCAAGTTTTCACTTCTTCAGAGATGAACTGTACTGCTGAGGAAACTTCCAGGCTGAGAAGCACTCAGAGGAGCTTAAAGTGTAACAGTTTTGTGTATGTCCTCCCACTACAGGATATGAGGAGTCTCTTATAGAGAACCTAACAAAGGAAAACATGCCTACAAGACTTGAGGAGTAAGGAGAGTTGAAAAATTAAAAAGGAATTATAAAAACTGTAAAAAGAAGACAGAGCTCCAGCAACCACAACAGAACTTAAACTGTAACTAGTCATGTCAGGTTTTTGTGGATAATTCAGGCTTTGCTGGACACAGGGATTTGGGCTGAATCCAGTGTCATCTACTTGACAGCCGTAAGATAAGAATATAAATTATTTTATGTTTGCCATTGAGACCAAAATGTTCTTAACTTTGAGGGAAGAATGAAAAAAAAAAAAAAAAAACCCAAAAACCTCCAGAAGTCATTTGATGATTATTTCCAAACAAAACTATATCTGTGAAATTTCCAGATGGAATACTTCGTTAGAAACACCAATTTTAATAGGCAGTTTCAGGAAGAAGTTTGTGCTAATGCAGTCTGCAGCCTTGAACATGCCAAAAACTGTGCATTGAGTGTTGTCCTGGTTACAGCTGGGATAGAGTTAGTTTTCTTCCTAATAGCTGCTGCAGAGCTGGGTTTGGATTTAGTGTGAGAATAACACTGCTAACACACGGATGTTTTAGTTGTTGCTCAGTAGCGCTTATCCCAAGTTAAGGATGTTTCAGTTTCCCATGATCGGCTGTCAAGCAGGTGCACAAGAAGCTGGGGGAAGCATGGCCAGGACAGCTGACCCAAACTAGCCAAAGGGATATTCCATACATAGAACACCATGCTCAGTATATAAACCGGGAGGGGAGGATCACTGCTCGAGCATCAGTCAGCGGGCAGTGAGCAATTGCATTTGTGCATCGTCTTTTCTTGGATTTTATTTCTCCCTCTTTTTCTTATTTTGCTTTTCATTACTATTGTTACTTTTTAAGTAGTTAATATATATTATATTATATTACATTATAGTTATTAAAGTGTTCTTATCTCAACCCACAAGTTTTACTTTTTTTCCCAGTTCTCCTCCACATCCTACTGGGAGCACGGAGGAGTAAGTGAGAGGCTGCATGATGCTTAGTTGGTGGCTAGGGTTAAACAGCAACAGGTATGTGATGGGTAGAAGAAGAGTTGCTGTAACCTGCACTCATCTCAGAAAAACACCTTTATGCAATGCTAAAGTGGCTGTGCTTGCTCAAGGTCATAAAACATGCAACTTGCTTTGTATGGAGTTGGCATGCTGTGACAGTGGCCATTTCACTTGTCATAACTGCCCCTCTATTCCATTATGATAATCAGGACTGTTTATAAAATACATTGGTTGTCTTGCTTTGTACATTTACTTTGTGAGGTCTTTAGTGTAGGGACAGTCACTAAAGCTAGGAAAAGACAGATCCCATTCTTGGTAAGAGTCTGCAAGTGTAATGAAACATGAAGACCTCATAAAAGCATCACTTTGGTCAAAGTTTGAAGAAGATCAAGAATTAGTATGCAGTTCTATTCTGAGTAGCTACTGGAAAAAGTAGCTCCAGAAACAGAAGAAAAGTCTTATTTACCACCTTTCATTGAAGTCTGGATTAAATTTGCTTATATTTCTTTGCAGTTCTGGTTTAGGGAAAATAAAGATTTCCTTCTGTTAGGCATCAATACTGTCAGGGAGTGTTGAGATTCTGATACATTCACAGGCGATTTATTCAGTCAGCACAATCTCACTTCACACCTTTTACCACAGGATCATTATTTAAAAAGCAGATGAGTCCTCAAACAAGAGTGGCTCTGGGGATGAGTGGCCCAGCTCACTGAACACTTTAACCCCCAAAACAGGGTGGCCAGACTCACCTCACCAGTCAGAACTATCATCCCCATTTTGAAATGAAGAATAAAATGATATGGGAGGACTAATGGTCTATAGAGGTATTTGGGCTACCAGTCCAGTGTCACTAGAATCAATGTAGGCTAATTTTCCAGGCTTCTCAGGTCTGTGACTACAAATATACCCTCAGGGTTACAATGCAGACTGATGTAAAGATACCAGTATGAACTCATTTGGACCTAGCTCAGGACTCAGAAATAGGCCAGCCACAACAGCATGAAGCTCCAGATATACCATTTCAATACACTCAGACTGTTTCCCAGATAATGCAGTGTAGACCTTTACAAGGGTGTCATCCAAGATCACACAAGAAATTTAACCTTATGGCAAAATTGAATTCCTCTCCCCTAAATCTCAGCCTTACACAGGACTGTTGACTCATTGTTCCTCTCTTTAGGAGATTAGATTTCATTTCTGTGGCAAATCAAACATGAATCTCCTGAAGATCATTGTTCCACAGAACACAGACTGCTAACAGTTGTTCCCAGACTTGAAGGCCCATAAAATAAATTATGCGGTTTTCTGTTGGGGGGACAGCAAGATACTTTTAAATCTGTAACGAATATATTTCTAGATTGAGTCTGTGAAGATGGTGGTCGGTAGGAATTTTGTCATTGTTTTCAGTGAATATAGCCCTGAGAAATTTGAAAGCACAAAGACATCAAGTGAGTTTTCATTTCAGAAAACATGAGAAATGGAATGCGGAGAAAACTTTTGTACAAACCACAATAAACTTGACAGATCTTCTGCTGAGGATAAAGCGCACCAAAGCAAACCAATATATCTTAATTAATAATCCTGTCTACTCAGTACAACTGCAGTAATACTAATCATTTCCCGGGAAGAGTCTTGGCTGAATACAAAGGGTTTTTAGACTTTCGTTTGATTTGCTCTTCATAGCTGTGGTGTTTTGAAGATAAATAAAAACTGCTAATGAATATGTATATGTTTCCTGATGTAAAGTATCTCAGTGAATATTCTAGGACAGTTTTGTAGTCTGGAATGAACATTCTCCTTTGAAGTTTTTACTGATTTAAAAATGCAGTCATTATGTTTGGGTCACACGTCAGTTTACTGATTTGGTTAGACAAAGAAACTAAGCTTAGACAAAATATTTCAAGACAAGAACACTTTTCAACCTCAAACAGCAAAATACCTTGACATTTATTTTAAATAGCTGCAAGACAGTTAAAAATACATTTAACAACATGGAACAAGCTTGATTTTTACATGTTAGAAAAAACAACGAAACTAACCTTTTTCTCATCAGCTTAAACAAGAAGAGAGACCAGAGGACTAGAGATGTCCAAATAAAGGTCATATGGAGACTGTACAGTACAGCACCTGCTGTTGAAGGAGAACAGGGGCAGCTGGGGTCTAGGGAGGCAAGTGGCCGTGCTCCTCACCCCTGGGCAATCCCAGGGACAACAGCAGAACTCTGTGGACATTTGCTTGGTGGCTGTTCATGCAGCCTGATTTAAGAATTGCAGCTGCAGGAACATCCTTCGACTCAGCTTTGATACAAAGCCAAGGTGGATGAAAAAAATCTTCAATTTTACTTCAAAAGTAGGGGAAAAAATGAAGCACTCAGTATTTAACTTTAGATTTCCATTTTGTCTTTGTGTTTTGACATTTCAGTATCAATCAAAAAACTTTAGTGAGAGCGCTGTCCTGTTGCATGAGGTACTGCACAAGCTCAGGATAAAGTAGTTCCTGTCCCAACAAAATGACAGTCTAAAAGATAAAAAAAGAGAAGATGGGAAAAGGAATAAGCGCTCAAAGGGGCAAAGTTGTTTACACTGGATTATAAGAAGTGAAGAATGTGATGTCCTCTCCAGTCTAATTCACAGACTGGCAACAGATTTGTGGTCAGCAGCCTCACAGAGTCACAAAATTGTTGAGGTTGTCAAAGACCTCATTTGGTCCAACTCCCTTGCTCAAGCAGGGCCACCCAGAGCCAGTTACCCTGGACCATGTCCAAACAGCTTTTTAATATCTCCAGGGATGGAGACTCCACAACTTCCCTGTGCAACCTGATCCAGTGCTCATCTGTCCTCACAATCAAGTGTTTCCTGATGGTGATGGAGCCTCCTGTAGTTTTAGTTTTTGTCCATTGCCTCTGGTCCTGTCACCAGGCACCACTGAAAGGAGTCTGATTCTTTGCCCTTTGCACCCTTCCTGAAGGTGATATACATTGATAAGATCCCCTCCTGACCCTTCTCTTCTCCAGGCTAAACAGTCCCATGTCTCTCAGCCTCTCCATAGAGAAGAGATGCTCCAGTACCTTCATCATCTTCGTGGCCCTTCATTGGAGTCTCTCCCACATGTCCATGCCTGTCTTGTGCTAAGGAGCCAGAACTGGACACAGTACTCGGATGTGGCCTTACCAGTGCTGAGTACTCTCCTAGGTAACAGAGATGAAACACTCAGGGAACCAGCAATTAGGACCACCTAAAATTCTCATCTATGCCCAATGCAAGCCAGATGTATCCAGCAATCTCCTTGCCCTTCACTGTATGGAGCATCTGTAGGTGGCTTGTTCTGAGCCAGTAGGGCACTTCCATTTTGTACCAAACTGACACCTAAAACTGGATGACAGGGAAGGCATCTTGCAGCCTGAAATCAGCACTCCCCTCATGTCAGAAGGGGAGGTACACATATTGCCAAAGTCTACTTGAGATTTGAGCCGTGTCCTGTTGAAATATGCTGTAGGAGTCCTGAAGTGTGGCTTGCTAGTACAAGTCATAATGGTGAGAAATATGGTAAGTGGGTTCCTTTGCAAAGACCATCTTGCAAACAGTATGTGGAACTGTGAGTCAAATCATGAACAGGATCAATACAGAGTAAGATTGCGGAAGGGATGTCATTCAACCACCAAACATCTTGGTGTAACTGTTGCACAAAATTCCCAAACTTAGCTAAAGCTTGAGATGTGTTGATGAATCTTGAAGGCAGAAATTTCCAATATTTGTTTATATCAGGATGTCCCATATACATCCCTTCACACACAGAACTTTCCAAAATGGCTGTCCAAACAGACCAGCCATGTCCAACCATTTAGGTTGCATCTAAGGTTATTTTGGAAGCAGCATTCACCTCTGCTGTGGGATGAGGGGAGTATGCTTATTATGAGAGCTTTTATAAGATTTAAAGCACAGAGAGTTGACTTCAGCCACCAATGCTGAAGCCACTGCAATCTGCAGCCCAAACCTCCTTACAGCCCCAAAATGCTCACTCTGTATCACTCCGAAGCAGACACCATGCAGTGTGTGTGTGTGTTATGCTCCTGTGATACAACCAACAGGAGATTATTGAAACTCTGTTTATAGTGATGATTTCAAGCAGGATTCCCAGACTCCAGCAGGTAGATGACTGGTCCTGCAACCAGCAATGCTCAGTGTCTGACATAAGCACAGCACTGCAGTCCTGTAAGAAAATTAGCATTACAATCAGCTTTACTGCATCTCCCAGAAATCCTGTAAGGAAGAAGTCTCCAGTGAAGTCAATTCATGCTGAGTGGTTTTCCATGGTAACTCCAATTCCAGCCTCACACTGATGATACCTGGCTGGAGCTTTGTGCAGGCAAGTCAGGAGTCTCTGGTGCTGAGGGCCCCTTGGTTCTCCATTCATTCAGGCTCCTGGTGTCACCTCCTGGGGTGGTGGCAGTAGCAGAGAGCCCTTGGAGCAGACCTGTGACATGCCAGCAAGTGCTGTTTCTCCCCTGTGTAGGTGCCAGATTGCAGCTGCCAATGGGAGGAGGAACCAATAGGCACTGGCCTCTGAATGAGGCCAGCCTGAACTCAGGTTGGGCTGCCTGCTCTCAGGCACAGCCAGCGGGTTTGGGGAAGGTTCCAGTTCCAGCTGATGAAGCTGACGTGTAGAGAAGGCTGCTCTTTGATAGGGGCTCGTGACCTTCCCACTAATCTAGGGGAGAGCCATGGCCGAATGCTCCTGCAGTCAGAGATTTGCAGGGAAAACTGCAGCATCTTTCTCCTGCTTGATGTTTAGTCTACATCAGGTTTGGCAGCCACTTAAATAAAAGAATTTTTTTTTTTTTTTCTTAAAAAGCATTTTAAGTTTAGTCATTCAGAAGCTGGGGATTAATGGTTGCATTCCTTTCTTTCCAGCGGGAGCTGTGTCGAAATGCACGTTTGCTGGCAGCCGTGAGCTAACGCAGCCTGCTCCAGTACCAGTGGTGCTGACTTTGCGTTGTACCTCCCAGAACCTGCTCACCTATATATTTTCATTGTCGACATGAATCACCTCAAGAGCAAGTGTCTTAGTCAGAGATTGCTCAAGAACCAGCTCATGTTCAATTCTCATGTTGCATAGCAGCTGTGGAGTTGTGTGAAACAGTTTATTTTGGACAGCCGTTTAAGACTGTTCTGAGTATCCCATGAACAGAACAGGTCAGTGGTGCTGGTTAGTGCCTGCATTTAGCAAAAGGGATCTTCTGCAGCAAGCTAAAGGAGCACTGTTATCAAACATTTCTGGTTCAAAAGCCAGTCTTTGTGGACTAAACATCCTGCCTGCCAATTTGATCTTGTTCCAGCAGTTATTCCAAAGAGCTGATGTACATGTAGTGTGTTACCATTCTGACTGTAAGAAAAAAGTGATCTCTGAAACACACTGGTCCAATTCTGTGAATGCATATGGGGTGAATGTCTGTGAGTTTTGGGTGTGGAAGCTCTTGGTGACAGAGATCAAGAAGAAAGTCAGTGCCAGGTTTTGTCTTGTGCCTCCCAGGAGGCTCAACACAAGACAAGGGAGGAAAATGGCTTCATGATATCTTTGCTTTTCTGGGTTTCAGGACTGATCCAAGGGCTGGCACAGCTGCCAGCCGTCACCCCAAGCGTTGCTATAGCTTATAGATGCTGCCCACAGTTGCCCACCAGCTGCTATGCAACTCGAAATAGCCTCAGCACAAAGCACTCCAGGAAACCCCCTCCTCCATGTTCCCTTCATCTGGCACTCTGATGTGGAGGGGTTAGACTGCAATGAAGAGGTTACCTCATGAATGAATTGAATTCATTTAATTCATTTTTAATGAAGTAAAAAAACTCGCAGATTTTCTCTTGGAGATCTGAAATGAAAAAGTGGTTTGTTTTCTAATAGTTCGTAGCATTTATTTTTGCTTCTTAAGATAATTTTAATACTCACTTCATCTCTTTTTGCCTTGTAGGAAATAAAGAGAGTTATTAGGGAGTTTTCTTTTCCCTTTTCTATCTGCTTTTCCTCTTGCCACTCTGTAGCTATTTAATACTTGTCTGATTATTACAAATGGTGTGGGGAAGAATGGTAAAAAATAAACACATTTTAAAATGTAACTAGATTGATGGCATTTCTTTTTATTTTCTATTTTTCCCTATGAATCACTTCCAAACCTAGGAAATTTAGAAAAGATAGGTCTTGATCCTACAACTATATAAGAAGTTGTGTACCAGGTCAGAACAGAAGTCCATCTGGTGCTGTATTTATCTCCAAGAATGACCAGTAAGAGTTATGTAAAGCCAAGACTGAAGAAGGGAGCAAGAACAGTTGTATGTAGTCAAAATATTTATCAGACATTTATGACTAGGACTAGGACTAGAAGTGATACCTTGCCATGTAATGTTTCACTCTTGTCATTGCCATCTTCCTTTTCACTTGGTATGGAACAAAGGTTCAAAGACAAGGTTAGATCTTTTGCTCCTGCTGCAAAATTGAAGTCATGAATGACCACCAATGACCACTGAATTCGTGAGGAAGTTCCTCAACATTTCAGGTCATGCACAGTGAAGTATTTATAGAAGTTCTTGTTTCCTAAGTGCATTGTGGCCATTCATCACAGACTGACTATGAAAGGGCTTAGTACAATCATAGCATGGGATGAAAATATTTGTTAAATAGGCAATACTAGTCAAGGAGGTTGTTGGAATAATAAATTAATCTTATCAGAGCCAGCAGAAACTGGAGAAGATACATACTGAGAAAAAATGGAAATTAACTGAAAAAATATGTTTAGAAATTTTCACTTTGGCCTCTGAAAAAATGGTGGAGAAAAGCAAGAGCCATTTGTTCACTTGTTCTTTTTGTGTTCTTCTCCCCCCTTGATGTTCTATTTCTTCCTAAATAAAATAATGTATTTCTAAAAGATTCTACACAATTTTCCCCTTTATACAGCACTGCTGTAGCTCAACCATCCCATCCCAATATCACCTACATTTCGTGGAGGAGGAGGTAGTCCTTGATCACCTCACGGTGGTCTCTCGTGAATGTACCTGTTGGATGCTGCTTGGGTGCTTTGTTACCCTCTCTAAAAATTTACTGAAATAAGAAATTGTTACCATTCAATTGATCAATGCAAAAAATCTCAATGGGGTGCTGGTGGATGTGCTGAGAGGACAGCGAGGTTCCCTGGTCTCCCAGCCTTGATCGTGTTATCATCACAGAGATGCTCTACTCATGGAGAGGGCTTCTTGCTCTCCTTTGCCTGTTCAGCTTTAGACAGTTTTTATTCTCATTGAACAAGATATCCTGCATCATCCAGAAGTTATTATTTTACTGATGTCTTTGAGGTGTGCAAATCATAGGTGTGATTTGCTGCTTTGAGTTAGTATTTCATTCCCTGCCATGAAGAGAATTTCAGGATGGCTCCTGGGATTACCCTGCCATGCCTGCTGCTAACACATGTTTGCCACAGCCTGGATTTTTTCTTCTCCTCTTTCATCAGGTGCATTGCTCTAATTGTCATCCTTACCAGGAAATTTATAGCTTTTCCACAAACAAAAAGTCCTATGTTGGCCCTGTGAAGCTGCATGAGATTTTCACCCCTTGTCTTGGAGAGGAGGGTTGGGAAATAAAACATCATGGTTGCACTTTCCTAGAAGAAGCTGTCAGGGAGAAGATGGGGAGGAAGAAGAATGGTCCAAGGGAGTTTTCTGAGGATATCTGGTTACCTTTAAGGGAAAGCAAAGCTGCCTTAACACTTGGTTTCATTGCTGACTTTTAGGCTTGGAAAATTGCCCATTTGGCTGCTGAGGCAGCAGCCTGAATTGTGTGCAACTTGGCTGTGAAGGGAATGCAAAGGGATTTCTTCCCCTTCAGGTTCACGCATCACTAACCATGCCAGGCGTGTTGCTCCGTACTGTACACCCTGAATGAATAAACTGCTTCTAATAAAGAACCAATGTTGCTAATATCTTCGTGTAATTTAAACCAAGGCTTTTTGAATTTAGCTCATTTGGGGAAGAATAAAAAAAAAAAAAAACCACTGATGTTGCAAACACTTATGCATCTGATTAACTTCGCCGCTTAGCTTAATTTGCAGGATCAGGGCCTTAAGTATCAAGAGGCTACATGGCATTACAGCCTTTCTATACATCTTCATTAGAGTATCTTTCTTACGAATTTGCTTTCATGCATGTTTTTACAACCTCAGTCATAAACTGGAATGTATCTGCCAGCAGCAGTGTTTAACTATGTCAGCTCCTTGGTGCCTGAGCTAATCCCTTGTCCTTCTTGACAGGAGTCAGGGGGAGTGCTGTTTCCTAAGGATCGATGCACAAAAGTTGCCATGTTGCTGGTCGTTTGCCTAAAAAATTGAGGAGATCATGAGTTTTTATTTGGGCCAGCATTTTTGCCCATTCAGTTTTTTTGTTGGGTTTGTAATTTTCTGTAGGAGCAGAATTGTTATTCCTCTCCAAATTTACTGTTTCAGTATTGCAAGGTGGTGTCTTTTCCTGCTAAGCTTTCTCTTCCTTCTATTCATTTCATTCCACTGTGGCCTCCCTGCAATTTTTACTTTTCTTTTTTTTTTTATATGTCTAGTCCATCTTAGTCCATCTTCTTTTACTTTTTTTTTTTTTTTTTTTTTCAGTAACATGATGGAAAAATAGGTCCTCACAGCTTCCTCCAGCTGCTGTGGCTATATTTTCTGATTTTAAATCTGGCAACCCTAGTGGGTGTCCATCTGGGGAATTATACAGGTGCAGAAAGAAGCAAGTGTTTCTCGTCTCGAAGGTCTGCATTGTTGCTGGCCTTCCTGGTGTCTAAGGACATGCTCCCTCAACTGGGAGCTCCCTCCGAGGTGCCATGACTCTTGGCTGCCCCCCACCCAAAGCACTGTGTGAAAAGCTTGACAGAGGCTGAGATATGAATGCGGATATTAAAACACAAAGACTTCATTTTTGTTAAGGGTTGTGCCTAATCCTTTCTCTCCTGGGGCCCTGTTTTTTGGAGTCCAAATATTTGTTACAGGACGTGTAACTTGTAGAGGCAGATGTAGCACTGGCAGCTTCCCAGTTGTGAGAGACATGGAGGAAAATTTCAGCTACGTGGGGCTCCACGTAAGTGCTGATGAACTTGGTCCACGGCTGAAGCATCCCCAAGCCAGGGGATCCTGACAGCTGTCTCCTTGCCATGTCATCAGAGATTCAGGTGGAATATGTGGGCATTCAGAATAAATGTGCACGGGCAGTCCCTGCTGAGAGTTCATGGCAGGCAGAGCTCTGCTGGAAGTTGCTTTAGATACAGGGCTTTACATGCCTCAGGGATGTATGTGCATAGGGTAAGATACCTGTTTATTTGAAAAGGGTTTATTGAAATGTTGTGGGGTTTTTTTTTTTTCCATGGGCATGTAAAAACTTAAATTATGGAAGAAATAAATTAATGGCAGAAGTAGAGAAGATATCTGCAAATTAAGGTATCCTTGCCATTAGTCACAGTATTGTATTAGAAGTGCTTTCATTTTTTGATCTGGTTACATCACTTGGTAAATTGAGCCCAAATCCTGCAGTGTGAGACAGGAGGAAGGAGCCTGAAGTCCACAGAGAACTAGTAAATCTTTTCACAGAGCAACTACTTTCTCACTGCATGAGCCAGATATCAGTGAAAAGTTGCATTTGGCTGTAAAGTTCCAGGATGGGCAAGTGTAGGTCATTTGGTGCCTCAGGACCATGCCGTGGCACATTTGGGTCTTCCCTCATCCTTGACTTTTTTTGGGCTGCTGCCTGGTCCCCAGTGTGATGTATCTGGAGCAGGAACCAGCTCACTTGCCTCTACTGGTGTACAGACCCTGACTGGAGTGGGCACAGGGAGCAGGAGCCCATGGGGCTTTGCAGAGGTGAGGGGCTTGGTTGGGGGCTGCATTTACTGAGGCCAGATGGACTTTTATAAGAAGTGGTAGACAAGAACATCTGCTGGTACCCCAAAATGCTGCCTCCTAAGGCAGCATCCCTGGTCTGAGTTTTGAAAATGGGTTTGTAGAAGGGCTGGGCACCATCTGTGGCTGGGGGTGGAGGGGTAAGGTCTTTCTAACACTGATGGAAAAAATAATATATTTTTGTTTCAGTACTTCCATATCCCCAGGGAGCTTTGCTGCTCCTGCCGCTGACTTGGGTCATCTCAGAGGAGAGCAGCACTGTTTGCACTGGGGAATGCTGCCAGGTGCTGCCACCCATGTGAATGGAATAGTGCCGTTAGAGCAGGGTGACCATTTGCTTTCCAGTGAAAATATGTCTGATACCAGGTCCTGTTCTGCTTGAGTGAAATACCTGCTCCAAAGAGACCATTGAGTGGAGGGTGACCAGAACAGGCTGGCTTTGCAGTTCTCTTTCTGGCTTTGCAGTTCTCTTTCTGTAAAACTTCCCTCCTAACCAATGTTCCCTCTCTGTAAAAACTTCCAGTTTTCAATAAAACTTCCAGTTACAGTCCACTCTCTGCAAAACCTCCCTTTAAAACTTCCAACCCACAGGCTTGGGAATGGACACAGTCACGCTGGAAAAGTGTCAGTTCAATATTAAAAGGTGCAATAATCACCCCTGTAAAAAAGGAGCGTTACTGATGCTTAAGTCAATAGCTGCTTATAGCTGTTGGGGGACTTGCTGCTCACTTCATGTTTGCTTTTTCCCCTGTAGGACTCAGTCAGTCAGTCAGTCAGCAGAGCACGGTTTCCTTCGCAGTCTGGAGCACTGGAGACGCGGTGTTTAGTTAAGCGCACACCAAGCCTTCATTGAGAGCTGCAGCACCTCCACAGAGGCAAATGTTGAGGCTTTGGATATTTTCCTGTGTCTGAGATTCATGGTGCCGTCTCCAGATGGTGATATGGGGCAAGCACCATCCACAGCAGCCAACAGGAGGGTCATATCTGCAGCTGGGGCTGCACGCTGTGTTGCATGAAGATGCACGACGTCGTCCTTAAGCTCTGCTGCTGGAGTCATCGCTCAGTGCCCTGCACACTGGAGGAATTTTGAGGACCTGACTTCAGCGTTGTAGCTGGCTTTGTTCATTAAGCTCATCTGCACACCGTGAGCCAAGGTTCTGAGAGAGACCCATGCAGCACCCTTCTTCCCAGGCACACTCGCTGTAGTGGCGATTCCACCTGGCTCCAGCTAAGAAGGCTTTGGCATATATTGACAGTAATGCACACAGGGGGAAAAACTCCCCATCTGTGGTCATGTAGCGGAGAGACGAGTGGCTGCATTTCTTAACAGATGGCATAACAAACTACAAGAAACACGCGTCCCCCTGAGACATATAACCTGACATCAGATACTTTCAACAACATATTGAAAGAAGTCCTCCCTGATGAATGCCATGGCTTCAGACGCAGCCATACCCCTGTCCCCAAATCCCTTGACAAAGCTGTGGGTGATGGAGGCACAGCAGTTTTGAGGGGTCCCACCCTTCTGCCTCCGCTGGAAGCAGGATTTGGGGCAGCAGGCTGAGCAGTGACTGAGACGGCCCCCAGATGCTGGGGACTGGAGAAGCGGGGAGCTAAGGCATTAGTACTTCTCCATAGGTAGCAAGTCTTTTCAAGATGAATAAGCTCTTTGTTCTGTGAAATGCTTACTTTAAACATCTGCGGTAGGAGTTTTAGCGTTTTACTTTAGGAATAGACTTGGGCTTGTCTAAATGGAAGGGGAGCAGAACCACCTCAAGGAACAAACATGTTCAGAAGTTTCTTTTGCTGTTGGGAAGCTCTACATACGGCATCAGTGCCCTAAAGCTGGGCAGTGGGCAGGTTGTTCTGGCCTTCATGATACTCTGAACACGTGAAATGATGCTCAAATATGACCAAATTTGAGAATTTGGTACCTGGAAATCATAGTGTTCAGCATCACAGACAGACCCATCAGCACCAGAGGTGCCTGGTGTGGCTGTTGGGACCAGGGCAGGGCTCCCATTCCATGCCTGCCCAGGGCTGAGGGTGCTCTGTACCAGTATGGCAGAGATCCACACCTTGGCTGTGTCCTCAGTGACTGCAGCAAGCAAGAAAGAGACAGAAACAGCCTGCCTGACATGCAAATAGCATCAGCATCAGATGGAGCGGGAGCTGGTGGGGAAACAAACATTAAATTAATTTAGTTCACAACTCTCCTGTAGGGTATGGGATCTCCCTGTTTTCCCAGGAAGAAGTCTAGAGAGATTAATGTCAAAAAGATCCACTAATTTTGATGACCCAATTTGCATGCCTAATGACCTGATTTTTCTGAGCACTTCACGTTCTCTAGCACTTTATGTGCTGGAAGGACAGTGCCCTTGTTTTCTTTCACAGCAACGAGTGCTCAGCAGTTTTGTGAATCAGAACTTGGGGCATTAATTTATGCATTCGAAAAACAAACCCCCACACAATTACCAAGACAAAGCTTACGATGTATGGTTTGGATGACTTGGCAGTATCTCAGAGAAACTCTTCAACAGGGACAGAGATAGCAGCCAGTTCCCCAGGACACCATTCAGCTGCCACCACCATGTCTCCTTCCTCCTCAAATTTCCTGCCTCATTCACTGGGCAGCTTCCAGTTTCAGCAACAAATGAGGCGAATTCAGTGGACACAGGACTCTTTCCCAGCCAACACTAAGGCATTTTCTGACTTCTGAGATCCTGATTTACAACCTTAATATATTTGCGTAATAATTTCTGTATAGCACAGAATCCTTTTTTTTTTTTGGTTTGGTACATCCCCAAAGAACTTACACTCTTTTTTAACATGTAGAGTATCTTTGAAAGTTCCTTCTTGGGCTATACAGTTATGTGCATGATTTTGAATATGAGGAGGGCCCCAAAGACCATCACTGTGGTCCTTCAAGGAGCACTGACACCAATAGGGGAAGCTCTGCCCTTCCCACCTCCCTCACAGTGCCACCATCGCACGTATGTGCTACAGTCACATGAGGGGCCAGACCAGAGGAGCAACCCAGACTAAGAGCTAAGGCTGAGACTTCATCCATGAAGCTGAAATAAAAAATACATTGCAATATGGACTGGCTGCTGAAAAGGAGAAATATTACTTCACCTCAACCTCCCACTGTTGGCTGCGCCCACTGGGTGCTGGTCCAGCCCCACTGCAAACCAGTGCAGGGGCATGAGCTGGCCAAAACCTCTTCCCTGGTGTTTGCAGGGTATTTGCTGTGTTGCTTATCCCAGCATAACTTGTTCCTTGGTGGGAGGAAATCCTACCTGTGTCAGCAATTTTACATTTCTTGCACATACATACGTGCCATGTGCATACTGTGCTACCTGCATAGTGCTCTGCTGCACTATACAGAAATCTGGATCTTTGCTGGGAAACAGAGGCTGATCTGTACCTAGGCTGGTCTGTATGACCTGCAGAGAAGATAAAATACAGCAGCCTTCAGGAGTAGCAGCGTAGCCTTTTGGCTGTGATTTGTTAGACATGAATTCGAGACAGACAGAGAAGAAGAAACACTGGTGGTTCTCTTGAAATCAGATGTCAAATAAAATCAACATAATTTAATTAAAAGGAAAAAGAAATCTTCCCAAAAAATCTTCTGAGTCAGATTGAAGACTCTATCTCCTAAGAACATACTACAAGCTTAATTTTTGATGTTACAGTTAAATAAAGACATACTTATCAGATTAGTTGTACTTCTCTCATGTTTATTCCTTGAGTCAGAGGCTTTGTAAGAATGTATCTGAGATGTAGAAGTGGGACCCAAGGACAGCCTGCACTTGGTCTCTGTGCCTGATTGTAGGGAGGTATCTCTGTGGCTGTACCAACAGAAAATTACTCAGCTGTTTTGATAATCTCCATTGTGCTCAGATCAGAAATGTAGAACAAACATATTTGTCCATCTCCTTCCAGAGTTATCAGTACTCACCTGAGATTTTTGGACTTTCCCTGCCTTGTAACAGAACCGGAGCAGAGACTTGACCAAAATCTAAAGACTCCACGTAAAGGGAATTGAAGCTTTCCCCAACCATAAACAAGAACCTCCATCCCACGGCACTGATTCCCTGATTTGGACTCGCTCAAGGGCAGTCCTACATAATGTCCTCTTTCAACCATCATCATCCTCAGTGGCTGAGCACAAGGGCTTTGTTTTCTGCATGGCGTCTCCCTGCAGTCACACTGGTGCAATCTCCAGCATGTATCTGAACTGGTTGCCCCAGCTCCACATACAGGCAAGGCAGAAGTCATCAGCAAAGTTGAGATTGTGTTTCATGCCATGCATAAAATAGATCAGACCATGAATGGGAATCACACCTTGGATATTGTAATGAGGATGTAATTCTAGAAGACTACTCTGCAGACCTCTGAAGATGATGATATAAAACCCCTTCAAGGAGACTAATATTCAGAATATTTTTGGTTAAACTCATATTCTGACTGTGGAAAGGATTCAGAAAAATCTATCTGGAAACTGTATTTTTAGGTATTTGAACACCAAACAGCAAAAATGGGGTGAAGAACATTTTGCAGAGTTTTTTCTGCTCTCTGCTCTGTTGGTCGTGACCGAGCTTTCCCGTGCTGCCGTTAGTGGGAGCCATAGCACAGGGCAGGGCAGGACCCTGCTCTGCTTCGGTTCTCGCTCCACTTAGGCACTGGTTGGGATTTTCTGCTGCAACAATTGCAGAAGCCAAAGTCTCAGAGATGTCTCAGGTGTTTGATTTTGGGTTTTTTTGGTTTTGTTTTTCTTGTTGTTGTTGTCGTGGGTTTTGGTTTTTTGTTTTGGGGGTTTTTTGTGTGTGTGTGTGTTTTTGTTTTGTTGGTTTTTTTTCTATCAGTTAATTCACTTGTTTGTGAAAAAATGTCATTTCTGGGGAGCAAAACTTCCAAAAATTGATGAAGAGTTTTGCTGGTCCTCCGCCCACTCCATAGCAAATCATTACCATCTTTCAAATAATTTACTTTGCATTTTCAGCTTAAAGTTGTCTTTTCAGCCAGAAAATTGTCAATGTCTGCCATTGACCACTATTTCCCTTTACACACTGTTCACAGCTCCTTTGCCGGTGACCAAATGTTACATAGCACTACTGAAAAATTGTTAGGTTTGTAAATCCTGAGAAGTGGAATGCTGAATGACTCTTCTCTGGATTTCAGTCTTTCCATCAGCTAGCCGTTTTCTGAAGTTTTATATTTCTCTTATAGTAAAAATCCCGTAATATACTACATATATCCAACATCACACTCTTGCAGGATTGCATTGACAGTGATGCTGTTTCTGAAGCACCGATGGTAGAAGTGGAAATTCATGAAACTGAGTTTGCAGACCACTGAAAAAATGTTTCAAGAACACAGAGCTAGAAGACTTTCAGTAATCTTTTCCATTTGCAGTACAATGCTGTATACAAATAAACTGCTTTTCTCCTTAGGAAATGGGTCTGGTTGTGTTTCTTGCCCCTGCAAGCTGCTCCACTCTGATGCAGAGATGCTGTTCCTCTGTGGGAAGACCTTGCCTTTCCCAGGGACTGAGGAACTTCTACTGAAGTTGATGACAGTGTCGTTGCTTTTGGTGGGGGTAGGATTGGGTCCTCCATGCTTAGCAGAACTTCACTACAAAATGTAAGCCATACGGATAAACAATCCAAGAAAAGCTTTTCTAACTGATTTGAGAGCACAGATGTGATAAAGGTGTGATAAAATGACTGGCTCCAAAACCTGTGTGATCATGGTGGTCCTAGTGTGAGTTACAGCAACATTTCAGATATCTGTTTATTTTAGTTAAAGAAGAAAAGTTTCAGTTACTGTAGACTTAACAGATTTTTATCTTGTATGAAATATGCTTAGCAGAGGACACATTTCAGTATGGTTTCATTGTTAGCAGACCTTTGACAGTTCATGTCAAATATCAGTATAATGGACTTACACACGCTATTGATTTAATGACAACTATCACTGTGAGGAATTGATCTAATGTTTTCATTAGACTTAAAAAATGTTTTAACAACAAGTTCATTCAGAACAGGATAATTACAAAGCCCTACATGGCCAAAGATCACATTCCCTATAGAAGTGTAGTTTAGATGATCTTTTTAGAAGATAAGTAGATTAATAATAATAGAGGCACAGTTGAGGGAAATTAAAGCTAGTCTTTATGCCTTAAAAACATAAATAAATTGAATTATCACCCATTATATTACTGGAATTTTCTGAACTTTTGAACAAATCTTAATGAACATGTAGTGGTATTTTGCCTCCTCTGATAGGCACAACATAACTGCTTTTCTTAGCCCTCTGTCTTTTTCTCTGTCCTTTCGCTCCTCACCCACTGGACATTATCAGAGGTGAGACTCTTCTGCTTGGGTTGGATATAAAATTTTGTCCATTTTTAGCAGCGACAGCATCTCTTGCTCCTGAATGTGAACAGACCAGGGAGGGGCATTTTGTGGGAGATTCCAGGAGATGCTGTCCTCAATGAGGGTGGACTGCCCTCCAAGGGAGAGCTCCATGTTACTGGCTGTGATTGAAGCTATGCTAGACTAATTAGTGGCTCTGTATGAGGACGTTGCCTAAATACAGGTAAAGAAAGAGGTTTCCCATTCTGATGTAGAAGCCGTAGACACATTTCCCCTATGACTCCAGGTGAGAGTGGTTTCCTTGCAAAACCATCGTCAGCTTTTGCTCTGCCTTCTACAAAAGCTCCTCCCTTCCAAATGCCATGGTTGATATTTCAGATTTATGCCAACACTGGACCCAAAGATCACAGTCCATGTGCTCACTGCAATGGGTCACAGCTTGCACATGCCACTGGATCTCCTTTGGCATTGTGGGTTGCTTGCTACTCTTTGTAAGGGACTTTCAAGATACTTCTTGAGAGCCTTTCCTAAACCTGATCAAATGGGCATTTTTGGTGTCTCTGGGCACCTTGTGTTCTGATGGCCTGCAAAGTGTGTGGTGCTCAGATCTTTAAACCAGATATCAGATATCTCACAGTGGATGTTTGAAAATGAGTAGACAACAATAGTGTCACTTCAAACATGACAATCTCAGCCTTAATTGTAATAAAGCCTGGGTCTTCTGTCTTCCCTCCCACCTATGGAAGACTTACTTGTCCTTAAATCACAGATGTCTTTTCCTACCAGCTTTAATTTATACCTGAGGGGTCTGGGGGTATAATAATCCAGGAAACCTGGGAATAAAGAGTATGCCAGGTTGTCTAGACTGGCAATTAAATGGAGCAATTCTGAACCAACATGCCTATATACTATCTCAGAAAAGTCTGAAGCTCCTCTTGCAAGCAAAGTCCTGCCCTTTCATATATGTCATGTAGCTTTACTGAACTCAGGGCTCTGTTTGACTGAATCCATTTCTGGTATAACCATTAATATCTGATTGAAGAATCATTAGACCTACATGGAGCCCTATCACAGGAAAAAATCTGGAAAGTAATGTAGACCCTCAGAGAAAACCCAACCATACCCAAACTTGGAGATATAGTATTAGGTGTACTCTTTCAGGATTATGTTTTGCAAGAAATACAGTAGTGGATCATTCTGATGGTCAGAAGATGGTCAAAGTGAGTAAGAACAATGCAGTGAATCCACCTGATCTCTTGCAGCAAACATACAACCTACAGCTGCCATTCTATTTCTGCCATCAAAAAGCTGCTTGCAGGCAAATAAACTCAGTGGATAAACAACTGAGGAGCTCAGGCATCCCAGCATATGACATATCACTGCCATATGACTAAAATCTTTCAGCTGCATAGCTGCAGTCTGTGCCACTGTGGTAGAAGTCCCTTCCTAAAAGCATGGTGATCTGCAGTGCAGCAAATGAACACTACACTGTGCAGAGCAGTGAGACCACAGACGCATCATAGGTGTCCACGGGATCACCCTGCAACAAGGCTTGGACTTCTGAACAACATGACATTTGCTTTAAATAACTTCCACAGAAATTCAGCCCCTGTGGGAACTAAATGTCTCCACGTGTCCTCTGGGACCAAGATTTTGTATGCTTGAAGGTATAATGAAGATTAAAGGCAATATTCTTAAATTAACAGGGAGATGCTTATGCCAAAATATACATGAGTAATCTAGAGCATGATACAAAAATGCAAATGCAAGAATAGAAGGAAATCAGGACACTGTAATGCATATTGCTTTAATTTGAGGAGCAAAGGGATTTGAGTGGATTTCTAGGGTATAATGCAATACAGAATAATACAGTGTTTATGTCAGATATAGCTGATGAAAGCTCCCAACAGATCAATGCAGGAAAAGGGTATAAATCAGTAGTATTGGAAGATGTCACTTGAGAGCAAATCTATTCTCAAGCTAAGGTAATATTTTCTGGTACTCCCTGTAGTTGAATACAGTTAATGTGACACAATGTGAAGGAGAGAAAAAAATAAATCCAAATGACACTTGAAGGGAAAATGGAAGTTTACAATACCATATCCAGGATCCATCTTCTGCACCCATCTCATTAACAATCATAAAGATAAGGCTGCAATGGCCAACTTTGCTGCTGGGTGAACTTCTGCCCTGGGCAGGGGAGCAGCACCCTTCACTTAAGCACTGCCTCAAGGTGTTGCTCAGCTCTTGGCTCTGTGGACAAACCTCTCTAACTCTAAGAAAGGGGCAGACACAACCTATCTGCAATGGTGGGAATTCCTGCAGGCATGTAGGCAGGCATTACTCAGGAAAGGAGCAAAAGACGTTGCCACACACTTCCTTTGTATTACATTATCTTGTTCATTTTGACCGTGTTAAAACACTTCAAGTTAATGTGCTCTATACCAGTGTATGATGGTGTAAAACACCCTTTACAAAGGCATCTGAAAGAAACAGCTTTCTGTTGAGTGTAGAATTTACCGTGCAAAAAGAAAATGAATAAACATTTGAAATGTTTATTCATAACAAATCAAAAACTACTATTCCTGTCTTCACTAATTGCTTCTCCTTCATCATCTGTTGAGTTTTAATATGTAAATTAATGTAGAGAGCCTTCTGGCTTTGCAGACTCTGTGAGCAAAGGTTCTTGATGACAAATGGAATTTTGGAGAAAAAGGGAAATCACCGTATGATGACCCCAAGCTAGGACTCATTAATACCGGTTTTAAATCACTGGACTTATTTCCAGTCACTGCTGGTAGGAAATCAGACCAAGGGAGCACTGACAGACCACCTGGTCTTCTGCTTGGGCTGGATTCCTCCCGTCCATACTGCACACCTTCCTACCCTATTTTTCCCTGGGTTGATGTAATATTCTTCCTACAGTAAAGGAAAAGACCAAGATGAGTGGGTCATCATGGCTAGAAAAAGAACTGGTTGCAGCAGATTCATGTGCCATCCCTGTCCCCTTGGGGCACATTTGACTGTCTCAGCTGAGCTCATCACTTTACTCCCAAGGTCATGCCTGTGAGGGCAGGAGGCACAGGCTGAGTAATTGCCACTTTTCTCTCCAGAACTCAGTTTAGCAGTACTTGCAGAGATGTCCTGTTCTTCTCTGCCTGCAGAAATCATTTTACATGTGTCTGTCTGTTTTAGCTTCTGCTTGATTTCTCTATCTATCTAGAGCTCGGAGTTGAATAAATAGGTAGATAGGTTTGAAGTTATCCTCTTGTGCATGAATGCCTGTTCTTTTCAGATAAAATTCCCTGACATCTCAAACTTCTATCCTGAACATATATTAGACACGTTGCTTCATAAATACATATATTTGCAGTGCTCAAAAGTGATAGCTCCATTGAAGTTTCTGTCAGAAAATGCTTATTTTTTCCTGCATAGGCTGGAGGTGAAGGGAGAAGACAGGTTTGTAAACCAGCCGCACAAGCTTGCTCTGACCTGGAATTCAGTTCACTCCAGGGTGAATTCCCAAACACAGAGAGATAAAGAAGATAGTCTTGTCCTTGGGCCACCAACCTGGATTTGAGGTGCATGGTTTCCACTGCCTTGCCACATACCTGAGCCTTTCTGTGCCTCCAGTGTCCCTTTTCTGGGGGGAGAAGGAACCATCTGTCCCTCCACCCACCCCATGCCACAATTCCTAGCCTCTCTGTGGAGCTTTTCAAAACCTCTCCTGCTCTATCACCTGATTGTAGTACTGGGCTGCCAGCCTAGAGGCAGTTTCACAGCAGGGACCATAGCAGACCCACAGTGGGAGGTGACCTCCTTCCTCCAGTCTGCCACTTGTGGATTTTCCACAGGTTTTGCATTAACTGTTTTGCACCCTGGCTTTCGTCTGGTTCCAGTGCAGCCCATGTGGAAGTTCATCCAGTGTTCCTCATTTGCTGAGGAATTGCTTCATGTCTGACCACACCAATTGCCCTTGTGCAGCTCCCCAGGTGATGCAGATCATCCTGTGTCCATAGGATTTCTATAATTACCTTTAAAGACTTGTTGCTTAAACATTTTCCTTTCACCATCAGGTCAATTTTAGTTTGAGTTCAGTACCTAAGTTGTCACAGAATACAGAGTAAATTATCTTATAGAAATCTGTTACACATTAGAGTAGAATACCAAGTTAACAAATAGCTGCCTTCATGAACTCTCACTGCATTGCATTTAGTATATTGCTTTTTATATCGATTAGGAATTGAACTCTGAACCAGCACATCATCCTTGCCAGGAGCTGGTCCAACCTAGAGTTTGACCAGGCCATTTTACTTTTGAAAGTCAGTATTATGTTCACAGTCATCCAACCCCCTGCAAATTCTAAACCATTGAAAATTTGTATTAACCTTCCAGTGTTAAGGCTTCTGGGAAGGTTCTATTGCATTTATTTAAAGTTTAGCATAGCTGAAACTGAGACTAACTCTGAGATGGGAAGGAAGCAAAGCATGAACAGTGTAGACAGGACTGCTCAGCACTTGATAGGAATCTCTAACCAAGAGCCTCATGGCTTTAAGAAGCCATCAAGCACTCAGTTTCAGGGTAAAAGAGTTACTAAAACTAGAAAGAAGACTAACTTGGGAATTCTGCACCTCTGTCTCTTCCAGCAGTGTAAATGGGGGAGACATGCTGGAGGAAACTCCTGAAGGAAACCCTGGGAAAGGAAATCGGGATTGGATGCAAAGTTGAGGACTAAGTCATGGTCTGACTGGGGAGCTCAAAAAGCCATGTGCCAGCTCTCCAGCCCTTGGACAGGGGCTCCAACTCCTTGTTACTTTGTTGGGGAAGTGGGGTTTGATCGTATGTGTGCAAGCCCTTGGGAGTTTTGAGATTAAATATCAGTCTCAGGAACTCAGTAACTTCACTTCTTTTAAAGACATTTTCAGCCCTTTGCTAGCGATTAAAGTTCAAGGTCGAGATGCATCTTTCCTTGTGGACATTTGCTTTGATTCCTGATGTGCTTTACTGAAAAATCAAAAACGTACAGCAAAGGAGGTGACAGCATGTCAGAGAACTACATATTTAGTTCTAGCAGCAAGTCAATCAGACATCTAGGCAATTACCCTCTGCTCAGGATGACAACTGAGAGATGTGTTTATTCTGTCTCCAGGAATCTCTGTTATTTTAGGATCCTTTCCAGAGTGCAACCAGTGCTAACTCGTCAGCATGTGGAGACTCTTGTTTATGCTTTGGTTTCCTATCTGGGTGGGATTATTCAGTTATTGACTTGCTGGCCCCCACTCAATCCTTTAAATTCATTTCTACCTTCCACGTAATTTCTTGGCAGGAGTTACAGGCTGTCTAAGCCCAAGCCCTCATATCTTCATCTGTGCTGATGAATCTTTTATTTCCTTTTCAAAGGGTATTAGCTCTTCCATGAGCTGTTAGGTGGCACCTCACTATTGCTGCTAATACTCCTGTGTTCAGCTGTGGTTTGGCATCTCCCACAGCCTGACACCGTGGTTTGCTGGTACTTCCCAGAGTTTCTCACCACGATGACTCTTGCAGAGACAGAATTCACTCTGCTTGGGTAGTAGGATTCCCATTAAAAACCTTTTATAACCCTATAAAGTCACCAACCTCAGAGGCATCCCTGCAGGTCAGTACCAGGACACCTGAAAGCCAGCTATCACCCATCCTCTCTAGTTACACCATAGGCACACTGCAGACAGCAGCACTTACAGCTTATGCCTGAATCTGATTAGCGAGCTAAATATTTTCTGCTCCATGGGAACACCTAGTGCCATACAAGCTGGAGACTTCCCTCAGGCAATGAACAGATGAGTTTAGCTGGAACAGACTTTGTTATCTTTTGACACTTTATTGGGCAATCAGTTACTTCTGTGAAAGAGAAGGTGTTTCTGGTGGCATTTGCCTTTCTGAGTGAAGCAAAGCCTCTGACAAGCTATAGAAGTGAGCCCCACTGCTCAGCTCAAGATGGGCCATTGTTACCACTTGAAATGTCCCCAGCTGGGGCAGAAGTTATAAGCAGCCTACAGACACCAAACTCAAGCTCCTTCTTTTCATTGAAGAGGATTCAATACAGTAACCTGTACTGCCCCAACCAACCAAGCAAGCCTCAGGGCCCCCAGCTCTTGACAAGACCCCCCAGCATGATTGGGAGCCAGGCGCTGCAGCATCACAGGCAGGATACACCTAACCGCTCACAGAGGCTACCCTCTCCTATCCTGCTCAAATCTTCTCCCTGCTAAAACTGTCCCTTCACACACTCACTTCTCCCCCTGCAAGGCTGGAGGACAAAGAGTTTTTAAAGGTTCAGGAGGCCTTTCTTTATTTCTCTTCCTGGAAGCCTGGTTATTATATCAGTAGCCTCTAGCTACATCTGTGAAGAGGAGCACCTCCACCAGGCATCTCCTGTAATAATGACTTCTTTTTTTCTCTGAACTTGTGAGGCACTGTTGTATGACATTAAGAAGGTGAATCCAAAGAGGACCATAGATGTAGGGTCATTCCAAGTAAACCCTGATGGGATACAAGAGAAGAGTAAGGTAACAGAAAAATGATATGACAGCACATAATTGCTGATATGTGCAATTACCAACCACTTATCCAAACAGCAGTTGGTCTTAATCTTACAACCTTTTTTCTTGCTAAGGGTATCAGCCACTAAATTGCTTCTGCTTCCTCTGGGACCCAAAGTAATCTTTAGGCTTGAAATTGAGGTATTTTCCTTCCTTTTCAGTACCTACATTTCCTTGGCTTTTTAATATTTGAATCAGTATTGTTCCATTGTTAATCTTGATAAAAAATAAATCAGAGCTACATGCATTAAGACAGAGAAAGAAAAAGAGAAAGAGAGGGAGAGAATATACATCCTACCTAGAGACAGACCATTACCTAATCAGCCAGATATCATCCATGGGCTTCTTGGGGGTGCTCAATATCATTAACTCCATTGCCCATTGTAGGAACTGAGAGTGATCCACATTTTGCTGAATCAAGCCCTCACATTGCCAACTTCCAAGAGCAGCTCTTGCTTACTCCAAGTGTTTTGCATTGTGGATAACAGAGTTCATACTAGATACATGTAATTAGAAATGCCTCTAGAAACATTCAGCTAGACAGGCCATGCAGCAAATATTTCTGTTGACTTCAGATAATGCACTTGTCCATCATCATGGTCTCTAAGTTAAAAGTCTTCAGAGAGTATTTAAGGCATAATGAAGATGAAAGCTGCTTCTTTGTAAATAGCAACAGCCTTCTCAAAACGTTGCTTCTCAGTCCTGGCTTTACATGTCTATTCCCAGGCTATCACTGAGAAGGACTAAGGACGAAGCTTTCTACCAGAAAGAGGCCTAAGCTTTCCAATGAAGCAGGAGGTGATATGAATCGCTGTGATTCTGTGCAATAGGAAGCTATTCAAGACATCTGAATCTTCTGAAGTCCAACTCCAAGAAGTTTATCTATACAGTCAGTGAGAACTTTAGGCTCAGTGTACCATTGTGGTCAACAGCAAGAGACCAGTTTATGGTCAAATAAGATTAACAACTAAGAGAAAGTGAAAAGAGGACACAGTGACTTGCCTGGCATTGTATGGTGCCTATGCTTAACCTGGATCCAGGGTTAAACTATAGCAGTTATTCTATTACTTGATAACCCCTTCGAAGACAAGGAGAAGGATTGGGAAAAGCAGAGGGGACTCAAGTTGAAATGAAAACAGATTTAATGAAACAGCCAAAGTAATACCAACACCAGTATAAACAAAGTTATAGTCAGCCCAGCAAATGCACAGTGGTCATAATAAATGGAAAGGCAGCCCTCAGAAGCAGGAAGAGGAGCAAGATCAGAAGACCACCTAACAGAAGACACCAACCAGAAACTTCCCTATCATCACCAAAGTTCCCCCTTTATACTGAGTGTGATGTTTATGGGATGGGATACACCTGTAGCTAGCTCAGGTCAGCTGCCCTGGCTGACTCCAAACTGCTAATGGCCTGCAGACCATGGCTGGCCTAGGATTCTGTCCCAGCAGAAACGAGGACATGTGGCTAGTCTATAGCAGACCAAGTGATGGCTCCTGAGGTGCTCTTGGAGTGGTCCTGGGTCAGCACCCCAACCCTTGGGCCTTGCTGCCTCTAACAGCACGGGTCGGTGTCAGACTCCATCAGTGGGCTGATAACGTGCACGACCTTCCTCACTGAGCAAGAAAGTCATTTCAGTGCACAAATGATGTCTCAGTGTGGGCAAGAGCATGACTGGGTGCCCACACCTGCCTGGGGGCACACAGACACACAGGACCTGACTGCAGTAGATGGTGGTACGATAAGTAAAGCAATGCAGATAACTAAGCACACATTAATAAAGTCTGACTCTAGTGCATGCTGCCATTTGTGTTTATTCATATGTTGACCCCAATATTAGCAGTACACATTTCTTAAACAAAACCCATGTCCTGCACTGCTAATTGTTAACATAACAGAGGGTTCGTGAACCCGTCTTTCATCACATCACTTAAACATTATTTAAACAGTATTTTATTACATTTATTACTTCAGAGGTAAAAACATTTCCTTGCTATGCCTGTCAACTGGTTTGAAAACTAAATATCTAAACTGCTGTCATTTATTTTTCACAATGATTTCTATATTGTTTCAGTATTAGCCTTTGAGAATAAAACAAAAAACGTTGCCCTCTGTTGTCTTAATTTTGGGATCAAAAGACCACTTTCCCAGGAAAGAAATATTGGCTGGCTTGTTAACAGAATGAGCTTTAGACCCTGGCTTGGATGTTTAAAAAGTGAGCAAGGGAGTTAGATGCCCAAACCCTGTGACTTTCAATGAGCATTGGTTACTTAAAATTCAGAGGCCTTCTTCAAAAGCTCAACCCTAATCTCTTCAGAACAATTTTTACTTCCTTGTAATTAACTGTGGATTTAGACTTCAGTATAAAGTCACCTTGGCTAAAATTTACAACAGTATCCTGAAGTCCTGTTTTCAGAATGGCTCAGGCCCCAGAGAGCCCAAGCTCTACTGGAGGTCCCCAAAGGGACCGGTATGTTGCCTATGACCTAATGCCATATCTAAAGTGTAGCACTGGAGACCTTTCCTGAGCTCCTGAGCTCAGATGTTTGTATCTGCCACATCCAATTTCCATCCCACAGTAAGGTAAGTGCACCCATCACCCTCCTTTCCTCCGAGAGGTGTCAGGGGGTGAGGGCTAGGCCAGGGCTGCAGTTGCTCCTGCTCATTCTGGTGACCAGGATGATGAGATGTGCAGTGAAGCACACCTGCCCAATCTCTACATAAACTCCCATGGCTGTGTACGGTTTGGGAAGCTCAAGCTACTTCAGTGTTCTGAATGCATAAGTTTTCTAGGATTTTTGGCCATGATCTGTTTTGGTTTGATGGGTTGAACAGTTAAAGGAATTAATCCTAGTATGTGTTTGCTCTTCAAGAAAGATATATCTTGGTATGAGTGAGTAGGGGGTTCATAATGTGCCTTGAAGTGGACACAGAGAATGGATAGATGTGGACATAGGATTTCTCTTCTCAGCTGAACTGCTGTGTAACATGCAGAAGAGATTTTCAAAGAGTGGCATAATTGTCTGCTGTCTATTGATTGCTCTTCCACTTTGGCAAAGAAGAGGGGTCGGTGAATCACAATATTGAAAGCAATGCCAGAAAAGCAAAATAAAAACCTTCACTGGTGGCTTTAAATATAAGATTCTCACATCTCTTGGTATGATTGCAATTTTTGAATTCTCAGCTGTTTCTGCAGAGCTCTACATGTTTCTATGCATGAGCCATCCTGTAGACCTCTGTATTACCACCATTCCAGCATGCTCCTGTGTGTTCTCAAAATCAGAGCTGCGATGCAGGCGATGGCTCTCACTGCATCACTGCAGATTGCTACTGGATGGCAAATGGTTTCTTGTCCCAGGAAAAAAGAAAAAAAAAAAAAAAAGTCTTCCATTAAGATTCCCCATCGTACACTGGAATGAAACAAACAAAACAAGACAAAATAAATAAATAAAATAAAATAATGGAGATAAGAAAAGCCTGTACTTTGTGTTTTCCAGTAGGTCAGTATTGGTAGCTACTATTGTCTGGGATGCCCCAAATTAAGATTTCCCACCTACTGATTCCCACAAGAGTCTTTAATTTTTGGGGTTGGTTTGTTTTTTGTGGGTTTGGTTTTTTGTTTTTGTTTTTTTTTTTAACTCAGAAAACATTCATTTGCCAATGACAACATTTCTTTTGAAGACTTGCATGAACCAGTTCTAATAACTATTTCATAAGGGCAAGCTTTTTAGTTTCAGGAGGACATTAATGTGCAAGGCTGGATTGCCACCTAGACAAAGCAGAAAGAGGAGGTTATGGGGGCAGGTCTGAGCTGGTAACCAACAAGGCTAGGACCCCATAGTCAAAGATGTGACATGAATTGTGTCTGGACAAATGCTAAATACACTTTACCCTAAAGTGCTCGCTGCATCCTGCACTGTCCCCAGACAAACACCTTAATGCTCTTAAATATTGATATCTGGGATGAGATAAGTTCAGTAATATGTGTGTTTTGAGATCAGTGCCTGAGCCTACATGTGACAGTTGGCAACCAGAGTCCTGTCTGACTCCTACTCTCCCTTCTGGGTACCAAAGGCATCAGCAGCATCAGTGCCTCTGCCTTTGGGGTTGCTGGATATTTTTTGGCATCCGCATCTCTGATTTTCCCTGGCAGGGTGTTGATTATTCTGGGAATTCATGTTTTTATCTTGTTTTTGTACAGAAAATTCATCCTAAAGCTGAGAAATTCTTTTCTGATTAAGCTTTTGTGAGGCTTGTTACATTCTATAATCAGTTTTGGTTCCAGCAAATCAGGGTGGATGCCAGTGTGTGGACAGAATAAAATACACCTTGTAGCAACCTCCTTACAAACAGCCCTCCCTGTCAGAGTCTTATCCTACATTTCTGCCTCTAATTTTGCATTGCTTGTCTAATTATGTTTGCTGCTGTGTAATTATTTTCATGGAACAATAATTTTAACAGCATGCAGTTTATCAGAGGTGCAAATTATATATAATAATGTACAGCAATTTTCAGTTAAAACTTTCATAATATTCAAAAGTCTTTGCATCTTTCAACAAACTGCGGAGGAAAAAACGTACTCTCCATTTTGTATCCTTCCTTTCCTTTTTTCTTAGAGAAAACAACTACTGCTTTTCTTGGAGTCAAATAAACCCATTTGAAATAAAGCACTTTTATTTTGGAACAAGACTGTCCACATGGAGAGTTAATCAAGAATAATTATTCCTCTCTAAATTCACATCCTCAAATAATTTGAATTAGATCCCCAGTATAGACAAGTCCTCAATGTCAGAGAAGGTTAAAAAAGAGTCAACTATAGTTGCTCTGTCATATCAGAAAACAGTGAGAATAAAATCCTTGTCTAGGCACCCAGGCCAGGCCAGGCCAGTGAGGAAAGCCATGTCAAAACTGATTCAGACTCATTTACCACACTTGATTACACCTGCACTTGCTCAGTGCTTTGAAGTCAATCGCATGTACATTTCAGTAGCATCATCCCTACATACGCACTGTGGCGGGTGATAGCAGTGCTGGGGAGGGAGATACATTAGAAGAGAGCAAGTTTAAACATATTAAACAATTTTGGTCAGGGATGCCTTTTCCCCTTGCTTTTCCAGCAGGCCAAAGGCAACACGAGTCACACACATTCCAAGGGGGAGGAGCTACGGCGAATTTTGGCAGATCTGCCCTTCCACCTCAAATTAGCCGTGCTCAGATTTTATTGAAAACCAAGCTTTTTTTTCAGATTGCTGCCACTTGAGAAACAAGGTTTATAGCCATTATTTCTCTCAAAGAATATTAATGCCATGGCACCTTTGCTGTGCCAAGAGCCAGCAGTTGCAGAAGCCTCTGGAGACTCAGGAGGCAGGGCCAGGACCCCCCATCCTCTGCACCCCCCTACAGTAAAAGAAAAATACTTTCCCTGTATTTGCCAGCATGATACTGAAGCCCCCAAGCAAACCACTGGCTGCTGGCAAGAAAAGCCTGAAGGCAAATCCCATAGCGATCGTACAAACCCCCACAGTGGTGGGTGGTAGGTGGCTTGGCCAGAATTTCCATCTGCAAAACTTAAAGATGTCACAAATTTCTGAGCTCAAGTTTTATCAAACACAAGGCAGATGCCAAAGAAGCACTTACGTTTTGAGGGGATTCTCTGTTCAACAGACCTTTTCTTACCAAAGCTTACACTGTGACTGGCTCTCCTGCCGGTGTCACAAGGAAAATGGGGCTATTGGGCAGAGATAAAAAGAAGCCTCTTTTTCTATAGCCTGATGCTCCCCTTAAGAAAGGCAAGCTAAACTAGACCACTGGACTTGGTCCCATTGCATAGCATGGGCTGGGGAGCTTGGGTCTGCTTTTTCTGGGTGGAAAAAAATCCAAGGAATCAGCTTTTGAGGCAAACAGCCCCTTGGCTGCTGTTTAGGTCAAAGGAAATGTGCCCAAGGCAACACCGCATTCCACTGCCATGGTTCCACCTCATCTCTCTACTTTTCCAAAGGCCAGAAAGCAGTCAACATTTGCAGCTCAGGAGAGTGCAAACCCCACACTCTTCCCCACCATCCCATCCACCTTCCTTGTCTCCTCCTGTTCCCTTCCCTACATGCCCAAATCCCCAGGAAAACCCCAGGTCCTTTCTTGAAGATGGTCCATATGTGTTGAGGAGGGAGAACAAGCTCACTCTCTTGGAGAGGAGGGACATGAGCAGCCACTGGAACTTTGTTTGGAAGAATTTCAGTCTCACTCTCCTGAGGTGGAATAATGGGGAGAAATTCCAGGTGTGGCATCCATCCAGAAGGAAAAGCATCACTGTCAATGCACAGCGCAGTGAAGAGGAGATTGCCAACCATCACTGGTGCTTCTGACCAGGCACTAGTGCCAACACATGGAGGGAATTCCTTTGGGGGCAGAAAGTCATAGAGAAAAAGCTCAGATTAATCAGACATCAAGAAAAAAAAAACCAAACAAACAGGTTACAGTACTTGGCTGGACTACAAACCACATGGAAATGGATGCAGTCCTTGAACAGTGAGGGGATAAAGCACAACTTGGCAGTTGGTGAGTAGGTCAAGAACAGGGTTTAATGTAAAAGATGCAGCTCTTGTTCCCCAGCATGTTGGTGCTGCCCTGTATCACAGCCGGGGACTGGGGTGAGGGTTATTTTACAGCTTGGGGGGAAATGGCTATGTGTAAGTTTATTTGGGAGAATGTCATTGGATGTCGTCCAGAAAATTTACTCTCTGGAGTTACACAACAACATTTTGTCATTCCTGTGCTCAAGCGATCCATGTAAATGCCAGGGCATGAATTAAATCCTTTTTTCATCTCCTTCAGGTCGAGGCAGTACAATCCTTCTATCCAATTTCCATCTCTGTCAATGAAGACCCAGCAGAGCAGGGCTCCACATCCAACTTGGTTCCCAGAGAAGGCTGGTTTCGTCACATGCCTGTTACACAGTCCCACCGCGTAACCTCATCCACACTGCCTCTGGAGGGTGGCTTTCCCCATTCCCCTCGTGTCTGATTGTTACCATTTGTCTGACAAATGCTTCTCTTCCTGGGTCATGGTAACATTAATGTCAGTTTTAAGGAAGAGAAATTCATTGGTAGTTACTGTATTTTTTAACTGAGGTTTTTGACCCCAAGAACTGCTAGAGCAAGCACCAAGACACTTGTTTTGGAGGATCTTGAATTCACTGTAAATGCAGACAGATAGAGCAAGAACATGAATCTGGGCTGAAGATGAACAGGGCTGGGTGCAAAGTGTCACCTCAGAAGAAAGCTGACAGAAACAGATGACCATACAGGAAAACAAGAAACAGAAATCCAGTTTTCATGGACATCTATGGTGGATGTTGATCTCCTGTTCACATGAGGGCTATGCAGTACTTCCTGTCATCTCTTCTTTCTCTCTGCCAGCAGATGTGATTGAGTGAGATTTTCTTGTCTCTTCTCCCTGCTGTGAAATTCAAATGGAGTATCACACTTGTTGATGATACACACATGCTTGTGATATTGATGCCAGCTGCGGTTATCATTTCAAGTCTCAGTTCAAAATCCAGAGTTTGTCTTGATAATAATGAGAGGATACCATGAATCCATGAATGATGGCTCCAGCAGTCAGAGCAGTGATTCATGAAGATCCTGAGACACATCTGAGGGTGACAAGCTCTCCTGGACTGTTAGGGTCAGCAGGTTTGATAGGGAGTGCATAAGAAAACTAAAAGGATCAAGATCAGCTCAGCTCAGATATATCAGCTTCTCAGTTTCAGGTAGAGAGATGTTTCCTGTTAGGTGCTCTACCAGGTGCACTGCTGCTGAGGGCAGATACACTGAGGCTTCCATTAAAATAAATTAAGTTAGGGAGCTATCCCATCTCATATAAGTCATTTTGTTGGACTGGTGGCAGACTCTTACTGTTTGGGGCCAGGGCAGCCCCTTAGACCTTTAACAGATGCTCTCTGTTTAACCCCTCTCCCTCCCTAAAAGGGAAGAGAAAGGGAATAAGCGAGAGAGACTCAGCAATTAGAAATGGAAACTAGAACAGCTTGAATGAAAATGAAAATAGTAAAAATGGAATATGTACAAATATATACAAACCCTGTATTGAACCAAACCCCCCCAATGGCAATTACATCACCATCAGCACTGATGCTGTGGAGCAGGCACTGGGAAAGTCCTAAACTGGGCCCAGCAGCAGATGGGAACTGTGTTCAGGAGCTGGATTCAGGAGCACACAGACTGGGATAGAAGGCAAAACAGACACAGTCCTCCTTGGATGCTGGCCAGTGAAGAAGAGACGGGAAGAAGCCAGAAGAGGAGCTGAGAGCTTGACCCTCATGATCCCTCAGCTTTATAACAAATATGATGCATATGGGCTGGAATCCCTCGTTGGTTAGTTTGAGGTCACCTCTCCTGTCTGCTCCTCCCTGCAGGTGCAGCCTTTACTTTTTGCACCCCCCAAAGTGGTGCACAAGATCCAGCAGTGGCCTTGGTCTGCAGCCCAACCCTCGGTACTAACTCCAAGCATCGGGTGTTATCACTGCCAGCAGCAGCCACTGCCTGCACAGACAGGCTGCTAACTTCAGACAGTGCAGTTAGTTAGAATAACTGATGACAAAGAACTGAGATGAAAAGTAAAATCACTGAACAGAATTAGTTCTGTTCTCACTCAAACAAGGACACAGACTTTCTCTGCATCTATCAAGACCTAAGATGAATGAGAATAAATAAGCTCAAACCATTTCTCAAATTAATGCCCTGCCACTTTTCTGCTGCTCTCCAAAACTTCACAGCAGATGTAAAGACCAATAACTTCTGGTACTGTTCATCCCTTTCTGTCATACGAATTTTCTGATCATTTCTTTCCAGACCGTTTTCTTTGCTCTGGATCTTTGGCTTCTTGTGTTTGTTTTTTTCTTTTTTCCCGAGAAAAGTTTTCTGTTGCAAAAACTCATTGAGGCAAGTGTCTGTCAGATCAGGGTATAGAGTTGGATGGACTTCTTAATGCTGTCTTGGATACTCAGAGAAGTCAATGTACAGGATTTAATCTAGTGTCTGACATGAAAGGTTGTTCTTCAGCTAATACTCTGAGCAGGTTAAATGTAACTGTAGGGTCAGGTCTTGCAGCAGGAGAAGAATATTTAAGCAAAATATCAATTCTGTGTTCCACAATGTTACCAACTTGTTTGGGGAAAACATCCAAGTATTAAAACTGTTGTTATGTAAATAAATCTTGTTCTTCCTCCACAAAGCTGCAAACTACAACTTTGCCACGCTGTTCTGCATCTTACGTTACTGTGCCAGCTGACCTCTTCTGCTCTTCATCAGGTATAAGCAGAGACTCCAGACACACAAATTTCAAGTCAGAGACTTACTCTGAATTAAATTCTTTGACAAGTTCCATTCTTGCATTTTTAAGCCAGATACAGAGTCCAAATAATTCTCAAAATGTTAAATTATAGACATTTTTAAATTGTTTTAAATCCTTCAACTAATTATTGAATTCCAGTCTTCAGTAATAAGGCAGGAGAACTTCCTAGCTAAGGCAGAGTTCTCAGATGAAGACTGGTATGTTTCTGTAGGCTGCTTTACTCAAAAGAAGTGTTTCAGGAAAGCACAAGTACATTTTCCTGACTACCTGAAATGTCAGTCTGAAACCCCATTTCTTCCTTGAGCACTGAGTGCTCAAGCATTTTGTGGGTAATGGTGTCTGTGGATATCTAAGTTTATTGTGACTCTGGCTTTTGCTATAGCTACAAGGTAAGGTATATTGCACCCATCTCCTGATCTTTGCTACATTTGTTGGATAGACAACTATAGAAAATCCACTCTCCAACTCAGTTGAGTGGATCTGAACATCATTATTGGATACCTTTTCAGCCAGGGACTTTTCTACTGAGTGGGTTAATTTCACTCTATACACAATAATATTTCTGACTCTGAACATGAACAGGGATTTACTTTTTCCCCACAGCTCTTTTCCATTCTCATTAAAAACAGCTCATGGACAGCATGAGAGATCAACACCACCAGCTTTCATGCAGAATCGAGCACCTATGCCAATGGCAGTGTTTATACTTCCTAACACCCATCCCTACAGCCACGCACCCTTCCTTGATGGGGGAGCATTGTAAGGGGTTCAAAGGGAATAATATGCCTGTGGCTGGTTCATCTCCTTTGTGCTGAGATTACTCACTATGACACCGACTGCAGTTGCTTTTAGTGATTTATGTCCTTGTTCCTTAACGGCATGAAGCAGTTTTTAAAACTGTGGGAGATAAGTACACTCAGTGTGTAAGGATACTGCTCAGTGTGTATGGATACTGCTCAGTGTGTAAGGATACTGCTCAGTGTGTATGGATACTGCTCACTGAAGCTGCTACCAAATTGCATTTTGAATAATGTCCCTTATTTTACTAATCTCTGCTTATAAAGGCAAAATATTTACACTACTGAGTCAAAAGCTGGGATCTTCAGTTTGCTCAGTGCTGTCTCAAGTCTGTTCCTCTTGGACACAATGGCAGATTTACCATCAGCTTCCCTGGGAGTCATAGTGAGGCCAAAAACAAGGGCTTATGGAAATACCATCCACAGTTCCTAATCCTCTGCTGGAAGACTTTCCAGAAAGCTTTACTGTCAAGCCCCCTACCCCTTCCTCAAAAAGTTATATTTGCACCTTATGTAGTGCCCCCGTTCACTAGATCCTTCAATGAAAAATCTGAAGCAAGCAGAACTATTTAACTTCCATACAGCCAGCAGTGAATTCCCCTAGCCAAGAATGGAAAGATTTTGCTTTTAATCTAGATAGACCCATCTGTTCAGGGCAAGGATATATACTTTATGAGATGATGGAACTGGATGTTACAAGTAAAACTATATTTTTAGACTTCCAGGTTCCAGTATTCCTATTGCATACTACAACTTTATTTGTTCCAAAGCCAAAGTAAACTGAGCAGGTAGTATAAAATTAACCCATAGGCATAACACAAGCCTTCCTTGTAATTCTCTGTTGTTTCAGTCCGTAGGTTGCTATTCCTGTGCAATGCACAGCTCTCCATAGGACTGCTGCCTATAGATCACCAACTCAGTGGCATTACCCCACCTCTCAGCAACTGTTTTATGGGCCCATTTCTGCCATGGGCTGGACACTGTGGTACTGCAGGCAGGATCAAAGAATATTGAGAGAAATATGTTGCCATAATAAAAATAAAGTCTTCATCCAGAATAATTCTACTTCTCAGTGTGATGAGTCTGTAACATTAATATATTTGGATCTCTTTATTAGTTCCTTTATATAGATACCTTCCTTATTTCTAGCATTTGCTATCAAGACATCCAAGAAGTATTTATAGCCTTTAAACAGAAGAGTGTGGACTGCCTGAATCTCAGTGCTCACTGAAGGATTTCCTGCTTCATGCAGCATTGCTGTAAACATTCTGCACTGCTTTCTCTGTTTCTCCTGGCTACCTTTCAGTCCCTAGCTTTCCATATTTCCTAGCCTGAGCTCCCCTGAAGGACTAAATCAAACTTTTGTGTTTAAGAAACTCGACAGACATCACCTTCTGTGTCATCAGGTGTAGTGTTGTTTGCTCACTGGAGCTGTAAAAAGCTCTTACAGCCTTGGCATGTGAAATCTGGCTCTGCAGCAACAAAGCTCGTGCTTTCTGCCTTCCACAGCAGAAATCTGCAGGCTGACTTCTGAGATTTTTTTTTTTTTTTTAACCCTACAATGGGACTTAATATTTTTGAGAGGTTTCAGTTTGCATTCAACAAATGAACTGATTCTGCTTTCATCTGTCAGAAGTCCTACGCACTTTAGAGTCTTTAAAGTGAAATGATCCAGGAGGCTTGGCAGGCATTAACAGCTACTCATTTACTTGCTGATCAGTTATGTTGCTTACAGTCTTCCACAAACAGATCTTAACTGGGCTGTGGCAGCAAAAAGGGAAAAACTTTGCTCTTGACATTTCCCCAAACACCCTTCAACAGTGTTCTAACCAGCCAGTGAGAACAGCCCTCTCTTGTGCTTTTCTCTAATAAGGACCACATCCAGTTATTTTCCCCCCAGTGCTGCACCCTTACCTTTTTCCAGTGACAAACACTATTCAGCTTCTTGCATAGGCACGTTTTCCAGGCATACTGGGATGTTTGATCACATAGTCCATATCCTGATTGCTTTTCTTTGTTACCTGTCCCCGAAGTCCTCTGTCAGGGATGCTCAGGTTTTCTGCTTTGTGTCTCTTTGAGCTTTTTTGTCTAACCTCAGGGCATTGAAACTTAAGCCCTTTGATATTCTGTGAGGGCTTCAGAGTGAAATAGTCATCAGATAACTACTCTGAGTTTAATCCAACAAATTTAGCATCTGACCCATTGCATGTCTTACTCAGCCCAGAGGAGCTGCAGAAATGACTCCTATGTACTGGGACGATGGGATTTGTGTGACTCAGGGTGGAAAAGACCATCACAGAGCACCGGGGAAGGCAGCTCAGTCTCAGTTGTCTCCCTCCATGTGCCTCTGCAGTGTGCCTCATCCAGCCATTTCCAGCTACTTTCACAACAGCATCACATAAGTGGGGTTTTGGCAGCACTCGGTGCAAGCTAGGAACAGCCAAGCAGTGACAGCGCAGGACACACTAACCTGTGTCAGAAAAGCTCTTGGCTTAAGTCAGCTCTGAAATCTGCACCACATGCTAGCCTTTGTTTGATCTTTTCTTAACACCACTATCATTCTGATCCTGGTCAGGATGCCCACATGCAGACATACCTTCTCCCTTCCTGCATCCTAGATGAGAAGAGACTGACCTGGACGTCAGTGCCACAAATTACAAGCTCTGGTACAATTTCTAGAAACAGTAACTCTGGCTAAGCTATGCTGATGTCTTCACAAGCTTTTGGAGGCATTTCAGGAAATACTAATGTCATGATCTTTGAAAGTAACTTCTGCTCTTGTGCAGATCATCCCCTTCTCCCAGTGGTGTGGGGAGAAGAGGTTGGGTTCTTCCCTCTTCTCTGTCATGCCTTTTCACCCAGAATCAGACAGACATTGGTGTCACCTTTTAATCAGTGCAGGAAAGCCATGGACCTGTTGAAATGGGTCCAGAGAAGAGCCATGAAGATGATCAGAGGGATGTAACACCTCTCCAACAGGCTGAGAGAGTTTGGTTTGTTCAGCCTGGAAAAAACAAGGCTCCAGGGAGACCTTATTCCAGCCTTTCAATACTTACAGGGGGCTTATAAGAAAGAGGGGGACAGACTTTGTACTAGGTTGCCTGTAGCAACAGGACAAGAGATAATGGTTTTAAAGTAAACTAGGGTAGAGTTAGACTATATATAAGGAAGAAGGTTTTTTATGATGAGGGTAGTTAAACACTGGAACAGGTTGCCCAGAGAAGTGGTAGATCCTTGGAAACATTCCAGGTCAGATTGGACAGGGCTCTGAGCTACACCTGATGTCCTTGCTTACTATAGGGGGGTTGGACTAGATGACCTTTAAAGGACCCTTCCAACCCAAAGCGTTCTATATAATTCTGTGATCCAGGTGCCCCTGCAGTGCTGAATGGCTGATCTCCCCCTGGGCAAGATAACTTGGCAGGACTAGTTCCCTTTCAGAGGTGACACAAGTTTCCTTGGTGCCCATCCTTAACCCATCTGGCCAATGCTCAGCTGACCAAAAGTCTGGAGTGACCTCCTGTGTGAGATGGGAAGGTGAGATCTGGGAAGGTAAGACTGTTTTCAGGAGAGAAGTGTTTGATTACTGAATTATTCCTGTCTTCTTCTCCTGTACTTTCAGCACAGCTTTTTTGTCCCACTCTGCTGCTGTGGTGATGTCTGTCTTCTTTCCTCTTTAAAGACAGCCCTCATCACTACATAAACTCTTATTATAGCTCTTCATTGTCTACTGTTGGTGATATTAAGCTTACTCTGCTTATGACTCCTCACCATTGCTTCCAGCCTGGTGTCCCTTCTCTTCCAGTTCCTTTATCCTGTGGGAAAGACAGTCCCTACACCACAATGGAGCAGGCAGAAGGGCTACCAAGTTACCTTTCCCCAGGACTGGTGCACCCTGTATCCCCCACCCACTCAAAGGAGCAGCAGTGCCCAGATTCACTGCACTGATTGATGCAGAGGCAACTTCAAGTCCACCAGGTCTTCTCATCTCCTCTGGTCCCTGCTGGTCTTTCTCTACCAGATTGTGCTCACCTCTTTCTGTTCCTACTTTAAATACCCTGTGTGGCAATGAAGATCTGTTCATATGACTCCCTACCTCCAAACTGGCTTCTTTGTTCTGCCTCCATAGGGAGGATGCATGGGAAGAACCCCAGCTTGGGCTATTGGAAGAGGAACACCTTCTCTGTCAGGTTATATATATATAAAATATATGTTTTCTATCTCCATAGTGTCTATCAGAACTCATTAGTTGTATATTCGTGGTTTCTTTGCACCCTCACATTCTCAGTGACAGCTGAGGCTGGGAGAGGATGGAGGAAAATATGACACCTTTGGGATTAGAAGCATTAGTTTATGGCTATTTGGTGAGCTGGACAATTCAATAAATTGCTTAAGGCATTGCAGAGGGCACAGCAAAGAGCAGCCTGGTTGTGGTGTGTCAGACAGCTTGACTTATTACCTGCCTGCTTTCTGGGGGGTATATGCCATGGTACACCACCCATCTCCTAGGCAGATAAACCACCCACTGTCCTCTCTGGCTCTGCAAGGATTTGGATCCTGGGAGTCCTTCATCTCTGTCTCCTTGTGGTGCTGCTAAGCTTCCTAAACTGATGAAGACTGGTATTGGCTATTACCTGGTGATTTTGATACATAAATATTGAGACATTAAACAACTTTCCATTTTTTTTGGAGGGTCTTTGAGATTTTCATTCCCTGGGTCTAAAATGTCATGTGACTCAAAGTGTCATCTCTCTGGCATGAAGTCCTTATATCATATATGCTGCATCTGCCTGATTTGATTGTGTTGGTCTTTCAGGCGCAAAAAATATCCAGCAGGGCAGATCTTGCTCTTGCAATCAAATAAAGGCGTTAGTCTATTATAAAAGACTGGTAAAATGACTTGTGCAGCCACTGAAGCATCTCATAACAGCAGCAGGGAACACCTAGATGGGAGGTTGCAAGTGTGAGAGACAAGAAGGGGTGAAACAGCATCACATTGCGCTGGGAGCAATGAAAGCTTTTCACAGGCACGGCTGCAGAGTGTCAGCTCTGGGAGTTGCCCGGTCTGTGGGCTCCCAGACCTGCTGAGGAGCTCATTGGGTTTCCAGTCCTGGATGGTGGAAAAAAGTGGGGATGTGATTTGTAGATGCTGTAGCAGAGCATCTCACAGGTTTGTTCAGTACAGCTGTGGGAAGTGGGCTTTGAAAATCAAAAAGGAAGGAGTTTTGCTTCGAATCACAGCATGGAGCTGTAAAATGAACAAGTGTTCTCTAAGAAAAAAAAAAGAAAAACAAAAAGAAAAAAGAAAAAAGAAAGAAAAGAAAAAAGAGAGAAGAGAAGAGAAGAGAAGAGAAGAGAAGAGAAGAGAAAGAAGAGAAGAGAAAGAAGAAAAAAAAGGAAAGAAGGAAAGGAAAGGAAAGGAAAGGAAAGGAAAGGAAAGGAAAGGAAAGGAAAGGAAAGGAAAGGA